>VZSC01001951.1:21128-34867 GCA_013398225.1 Steatornis caripensis
CAGATTTATTGAAATATTAATTCCTTCCTATATAGCCTATAGTTAAAAGTAGCTTTTCTGACAAGTATGATCTAATATTTCAGTGAAAGGGATAAAAAAAAATAGTTTCCAATAAGCATATTTTATACAGCACTCTTTCATACAACATTATATTTTTCTCCTTTTGAAATACAAACTGAACATAGTAAACTAAATTTACCCTTTGCATCATTGAAGTGATGCTTTACTATGATCAAATACAAAGAACTTTTACCATTTGTTGTCTAGGTATCCTCTTCAGTTACCTCTCTAAGAAGCATTTGTATTTGATAAAAGTAATAGGATATCAGAACTGCTGAGGATACGAGCTTTCCTATTGCTTATAATTAACACACTCTGCTAGCACCATATAACTGGTTTTTGAGGCACTTACTTTCACCCTGACTTGAAGAGGTCAGTCCAAACACATCAGTCTCTGAATTATGTCATTTTAAAATACTTTATTTGTATGATAAATCCTTACATATTCTAAAAATACAATCTGTCATAATTTTACGTGTTTGTTAGCCTCCTCAGTTATGTTTCATATGCACTTGGATGCCAAATTAAAAGTTTGTAGCATATTCAAACATCCTTAACCATACAAGTTATAGATACCTTTAGTTTGCTTCCTACAATATTACTTCTTATCCCTTCTATTGTCTGTAACATGAAATATAAATTATACCTTTTAGACTAGAAGTACTTTCTATGTAACCTGAATGAGGAACAATTATGAATAGTTTTAGGCTGTTGTGACACTTCTTTCAATTGTTATAACATTGTATCACATTTGTCTGACGGTCATGGTTTAACTCTGGTAAGCACCTCAGCCCTATATAGCCACTTGCTTACTGTACCCCTGGGTGATGGGGTAGAGACATGAAAAGGTAAAAGTGAGAAACCTCATGAGTTGAGATAAAGACAATTTAATAGGCAAAGCAAAAGCTGTGCATGCAAAGACAGCAAATTCAGGAATGCTTTCACTACTTCCCATTGGCAGGCGGGTGTTCAGCCATCTCCAGGAAAATGGCTTTATCACATGTAACAGTGACTTAGAATGACAAACACCATCACTTTAAATGTCTCCCCTTCCTGCTCTTTTCCCCAGCTTTATATACTGAGCATGATATCATACGGTATGGGATGTTCTTGAGGTCAGTTGGGGTCAGCTGTCCCAGCTGTGTCCCCTCTCAACTTCTTGTACACTCCCAACCTACTCACAGATGGGGCAGCATGAGAAGCAGAACTGGCCCTGAGTCCGTGCAAGCACTGCTCAGCAATAACTAAAACATCTCTATCAGCACTGTTTTGGTCACAAATACAAAACACAGCACTGTACAAGCTACTATGAAGAAAATTAACTCTATTCCTGCCAAAATCAGTACAAGTGAACAATATACAGTCTTAACAACACCAATATTCTTCTTGGCTAATAACTGTCAATTAGATAACAATGGTTTAAAAAAGAAGGGAAAGAAGAGTTAAATTTTTTACATGAGAAGTCCTAAAATACATTCAAATGAAAAGACAGTTTTAACAGCTTGTGCTCCTGAAGCAAGACTTTTTCCTAGCACAAAGGATTTTCACATAGTGCCCAAGGCAGTAATCTATGCTGTTTATCTTAATGTCATTTCTATTCTTTCAGAAATTTGCACTTGTTGTCTTGAGATAAAAAAGCTAATGTGAGCACAAGACTAGAGATGGAGTTTTTCGCCACATACCTGGGACTTTCCTTTTGAAATAATTAATCATTTTAAATTCTGATTAATTTTTATATGCAGTTAGAAGATCCCACCTTCATGTAAATAAAAAAAAGACTGCCTGAGGCAAAAGTTTATATTGGACCTGTGAGAGGATTTTTTGGTTCAGAGGTGGTCAAAACTTTGCTTCCCTGAAACATCTTTATAGCTCAGGGCTGTTACACCCTTATCCATCTTCTTTCTGGTTACAAAAACTCTCCTCTCAGCAGCTGCATTCATTTTCTTGAGTATTTAAACGTATACTATTTATTGACTTAGAATGGAGACAGTTTAGCACATTACAATTGCTGTTAAATTAGATCTTTTTTTAGTATCGTCTGCATTGCTATCATCCATGAACATGTCTTTCCCTTTTTCAGACTTTGGATTAATTCTAATTAAAATAATCATTTTGATTCATCATGTTTTTGTTACTGTGCATAGTTTCAAAGTTGGTGGACAATATTAAATTCAGAAAAGATTCACCTTGATAATAGATTTTGAAATAGGTTTTTGGATAAATAGAGACATATTTTTAGAAATAAAGCAATGGGGACAATTAGTGCACACAGAAAACTGGCAAAATCGCCACTTGTTTTTAGAATCTAATCTAAAGCTTCGCTGTTGAAATAATCAGAAATCTTTCCCTTTGTCTGATTAAGAGTGCCATCTTTCCTAATGAGTGCTTAACAAACACCACAGAGTTTTAAATTTACATGTCAATTCAAACTATCAGATAAAAGAAACTAGTTAAGATGCCTGCAAAAGTTTTTAATAAAGATGACGTATTATTGATTCATTCTGAATATGATAGGTTTTATTTTTAAAAAGAACTGTACACATAGTGGCCTAAAAGACCATGGTGGGAACTCTCCTTACATATCAGAAACTGAGGGCCAAAGATAAGGTAATCATGTTTCCTCTTCTTATATCTCTGATACAGCTTCAGTGTTAATTAGGAGTTGTGTAAGACATGTAGTGCAGGAATCCTAATGTACCTGGAAAATGGGGTAAGAATACTGAGAAATATAAAACTAGGAGAAACCTGGTCCAGCTTCCTGCTGTTGTATGCATCTTTTCATCTAATGAAGATATGAGCTCCATCATGCAACTATTGCATTTTCTCCTACTGTGCTAAGGCGGCCCCCTATTATTGGTTACAAATCTTTTTTAAAAAATTACTATATTTCCACAGTGCATGTATACCTTTTTCCAACATTAGCTTTTTCCTGCCTAATATCTACCTTCATGTATTATAAACACCAGTCATATCCCTTTCAGCCTTTATTTTCCTATATTAAACAAGCTAACCTCTATTTTCCAACCATAGTTCAATCTTCTGTTTCCTTGATCACAGCTGTGAATTCTATGTTAACGTTTCCTGTCTTATTTCTTCATTAATGAGGATATATGCCAGCTGAGGTTTTGCACAATGACATTATTACTTACCCATTTCTTCTGGAAACGCTAGTGTGCCATCCAAAATTTAGGGTGGGTTTTTTTTTTCAGTCACATTGCATAGTTAACTCTTAAGGACCCTATGAGACACTAATCTACCTATGTCATCTTTCTCTTCTAATATAGTAATATATTCATTCATAATAATGACATTCATAGTAATATATTCTTAGTTGAGTCCTAAGTTAATTCCACTTAACATCCCATTCAAGTTAGAAGCTCAGTCATCAGAGCCAGAAAACAAAGACAGAAAGAATGATTCTTTTCATTCAAGAGCAGAGTAATGTTTTAGAAGTGCTTGTTTCTGTTAACTCTAGAAAATGTCTAGGTGTACTGAGGTCCCATCTATATTCACATAAGAAATTGAAGTGTCTTACTGATTCTGGACTGCTTCTGCATAGATTGTACATGCAGAAGGCAATTGAATGCATTGTCACAGAAATAAAATGATGGTGGGGAGGTCAATAAAACCATTTTTAAAACGTGTTTTGTCTAAGTTGTGTACTTAGATGCAATGACTAGAGGAGCTGTCTACTGAACGGTGATTGCTGTAAAAAAAAGGTTAAAGAAGATTACTTGCTAGAAATTTGCTGCTGCACAGGAAAAGTATAAAATTAATAGGGCTTCTGATTTTGGAACCCATGAAACAAATCTAAGAATACTTCTTATCATTTTCATACCTGTTACTTAAAAAAAGAATGAAAGCGGAAAAAGGTACAGAAAATATTTGATAAGTGGAACAAATTTATCATGAAAGCCTTAAGCAGCAGTTATTTCAGGAAAAGCGTATTGAAAGATGATAGTATATAGTACAAGCTCAGCAAAGGGACTTTATAATCCAGAAGTCAGTGTACCGGTTTTGGCTAGGACAGTTTTTCTTCACAGTAACTAGTATGGGTCTATGTTTTGGATTTGTGCTGAAAACAGTATTGATGACACAGAGGTGTTTTTGTTATTGCTGAGCAATGCTCACACAGTCAAGGTCTTTTCTGCTTCTCACACCACCCTACCAGTGAGTAGGCTGGAGGTGCACAAGAGTTTGGGAGGTGGCATAGCCAGGACAGATGACCCCAACTGACCAAAGGGATATCCCATACCATATGATGTCATGCTCAGTATATAAAGCTGCGGGAAAGAGAAGGAAGGGGAGATATTCAGAGTTATGGTGTTTCTCTCTCCAAGAAACTGTTACTTGGGAAAGAATGATGAGGCCCTACTTTCCTGGAGATGGCTGAACACCTGTCTGCCAGTGGGAAGTAGCCAGTTAATTCCTTATTTTGCTTTGCTTGCGTGCACAGCTTTAGCTTTACCAATTAAACTGTCAATCCATGAGTTTTCTCACTTTTTCCTTTTCAAGTCTGTCCCCCATCCCACTGTTGGAGAGTGAGCAAGTGGCTGTGTGAGGCTTAGCTGCCCAGCGGAGTTCAACCATGACAACACTTGGAAGTTTTTGTTTCAGTTTGGCGATCAGCGACATTTATTTGCCATATTAGTGGAATGGTCATAGAATAATTTTGACATTTTTATCATCTAATACATATAGTCACATACTTACTTTATAATACTTTATTGTGCAACCATTGAGTTTTTACAGTGCATCTGAAAACCTGTTGCAAAACATTGAAAACAAAGTCTCCAAGATGGCTATAGATGTGTTTACCTTTGCTGAGTGACAGCAATACTGCCAACTACAGCTGGGTGCTAGTACAACCTGAGGTAGAATACTAATGCTCAGTGCAAAATGATTTATCAAACGTAAGATATGTATGCTAGAACCTCTGAGAACAGAACATCTACAATTAACTGACAAGACAAAATAAAACTTTAAAATACTATTTGCTGATAATTTTCCTATCTTTTGGGTTTTGTTTTGGGTTTTTTGATATATTCCATTTTTCTCTATTCTCCTTTCATCATTCCAAACTTTTGAAAGTCTTTGATATTAAAGACAATCTGTTCTCTATAGTTTAGCTTCTGAGACCCCTAGTGGCAAATGATGAATCATCATCACAGGGTTTGTAAAAAAAAATCTTAATTGCATCATTAGTTGGAATATTGAAACTGCTTAAGGGATAAGGACCCAAATTCAGGAATTTGGGAATGCTTTTGTTCCTACCTATTTTCTAGTCTTGATAAAAATGTTGGAAGTGGATTAACGGTTCACAGAAATCAAACTTAATCCGTTTACATATAGAAACCACGGCTTAGAAGTGTGAAGATATGGGCTGTAAAACCAAAAAATAAGGTCACTAAGGCACAAACCTAAGCAAAATTGAGCAATATACAGCTCATCAGCACAAAAGCCTGAATAAAACCTCCACAATTAGAAGGCGCTAACAACCTTCAGGATTATGAATTTTCCAACAAATATTTCAGATAATGGATTATCCCCTTCACCCATAACTTAACCAGATTTTTCTCAGATATTGGTCTTTTTTTTTTTTTTGTCTCTATTTATACAATTTATAACAGTGGCTAAATGTGATCTTTAGAATAAAGCAAGTTTTTCACCTTTGGATCAATAATGACCATACTGACATGGCTGTATTAAGGAAAAATGGTAAGTATTGGGTCAAGGAATCTTTTTGCATTTGAGATGATCTAGAAATATAGCTAGCACTGCTATTGGAGGCCTAATGTACTGCAGTTTAATGTGTGTAAATATAAGGAAAAATTAACTTGAGATTTGACTTACTCTGGCATAAGAAATCTTGCTCTGGTTCCTGGTGATTTTTTTTAACTTTTTTTCAAGAATCTCACTAAGTGATCTGAATTGTTGCTTAACATCATTGTCATTTTATTTGCTTTAGCATTAGCATTAGAATCACTGACAGTGTTGACTTGTGTAAATCATCTGTTCTGTCAGTTTTATCTTTTGAACTCTACTTCACAAGCTGTCATATTTTCTTATTTTCACTTCTGTCCACATTTTAAGGAGAGATTGGTAAAATCTGGTTATATGAGCCTAAATAAAAAATGTAGAATTGGAACAATTAGAACAGGGATTTTTTTCTTTCCCTACTCACTGACCTACAAGGAAAGGATCCATTTTATGAAGCTCAGAGAACAAAGCTTTGAGGTTTTTGAAGCTGAAAAGATCAAGTTTGGGATTTCCACATCAATAACTGTTGCTGTTTTCTTCAGCCTACACATTTAATACAGCATCTTTTGAGAAGTAAGAATTTTAAGCTTTGCTAACATCAGATGCTTGAGTTGCTATACATCCTTTGAAATCCAGTATTACTTCTGAAGTAACTAATCTATTTTTCCTCATTTAAATCATACAATATGAAATCACCTTAAAAGACTTGAGCAGGAGTAGAAAAGAGGAGTGGTAAAAGACTCTACAGGAATCCCCCCTATATCTATCCAAACTTATCTGCTTAGCTNGTTGCTATACATCCTTTGTAATCCAGTATTACTTCTGAAGTAACTAATCTATTTTTCCTCATTTAAATCATACAATATGAAATCACCTTAAAAGACTTGAGCAGGAGTAGAAAAGAGGAGTGGTAAAAGACTCTACAGGAATCCCCCCTATATCTATCCAAACTTATCTGCTTAGCTGAAAGCTTTGATTTTCTTTTACGCTTTATGCCTTTCCTTTTCTCCTACTTCTAATTCCCTCTGGTTTTTCATCCAGAAAATATGATGGCTTAGCAGTAGCTTGTCAAGACTACATAGGCTGTTGTAACTAAAGGTGAGGAAGCTGTTGCCACATGCTCAGCTAGCCTCCTAATTTTGCTTCCTGGACAGTAAAAAAAATGAGAAAGCAATTGGTGTTTGATTGTTAAAAATAATGCCCCGTATTTTAAAATATGGCATCTATCAAGCTAACAGTGTGTAACTGTGGTTGATTGCCATGGTACAATGCGATGTTTAAAAAATATATTAGAAATATCTAAAAAATGTTTTACATCTAAACAAAATATAAATGCATATACATTCTACAGAGTGGGAGGTGACGCGCCTTTCAAATAGATGCAGGCAAAGAAAGAGGGAAATCGGAGAGAAAATGTTCTTTTCTTGGTATGAAGAATTTGTCTGTCTTTTTCTTAGTTTTCACACAGTTTAAGTGTAAAGAATATGACATAAATATAAGGGAGAATGTATTTCAGAAGAAGCCTCATACTTTCAGATTCCTTTTGCTTAACTGTTCTCTGTTGCATTTATGTTTCTAGCCCACTCTTTTTTTCCTCAGCCAGAGAACATTTCATAGAAATGGTTAATAGAAGCTGGAAGCATGTCAGAAGCTGGAAGCATGTGAGAATGCAAAGATATCTATGTCAATACATATTTCCTTCCTTTCAAAGCTACAACTTTCCACCATCAACCAAAAGCCTGATTTACTTTAACTCATCAATTTCATAATCTGACTGCATTAAAAAAAAAAAAGAAAGGATAATAATCACATGATATCTTCTACCAGCAATGATGGTGGAATGACTAATACCATTTGGTTGGTAACACAAGACACTTAGGTGCTCCAGCTAAATGCAGAAGAAGAAATTTGTCAGTGTTTTCGGTTTCCAAAACTTTACTTAACTATTGTCATTTTGTGTCTCTGAACAACAACACTGCCTCTACCACTTACCTATTTTTTGCATTGTACATTCAAATGCACAATGCATGCTTCATAGAAAATTACTTTTGAAGTTTCATAAATAATTCTCTTCCCAGTGATATTCAGCATCATTTGCATCAAGAACTAGACAAGTTCAGTCTGTTGTAAAACAGCCTAAGATAGATAAGATAAGATAAGATAAGGCAAGGCAAGGCAAGGCAAGGCAAGGCAAGGCAAGGCAAGGCAAGGCAAGATGAAGGTTGAAAAGCTGAAAGGCTGAGTTTTGGTAGGGTTACAGTCATAACATAATCTATAAGACTGAATTTTTAAAAAGTCATTGAAAAAGAGTAAATCTCAACCACTCCACATTTCATGTCCAAGAGGAAAAATTAACAGTCATCTTACTGAAATCAAATATTCTTAAATAGCAAAACATAAATTTACATGTTTAAATACTGATTCAGATGGTGGTTAATGTCACACCTCTTAAATTGCTTCACAGGTAAATCTGAGTCTCAAAATGATACTCCCTTCAAAGGTATGAATCACTGTGTACATAGAAGCCATCTAGGAGGTTCAGCCTTCTTGCTGAAGAAGGTGTTGATGTCACGCTCAGAATAAAAGATTCACATAAGTCTAATTATCAGATTTCAAACTGTGGTCAGCAAGAAGCAACCATGTTATTTCCCACCTTCCCCATAAAACCATATAAAATCTAAAATGTAGCAAGTAATTGGTGTTGAAAGGTTAGCTAGGAACTATAAAAATTTGGAGTGCTGACAGTGATTTATTGATTCAAAACATTCAACTGCAGCCAAAGACATTATAAAGCATCTCCTTTGGTGTAACTGAAGCTTATTCTAATTTGCGTGTCTCCAATGGGATGAACCAATTAGAAATAAATGTTAAGATACATATGAATGTGTTCTGGAATTTAACCTCTCTCATAATTATCTACATAAAATGTATGGATTGAAATAATATAATAAAATTTAAGACACAATAATAAAATCATGGTAACAAATAAACTTCTACCATGGTAAAAAGATTTAAAATATATAAAAATATACACAGGAAAGACAGTTATTATATATGATTCAAACACAAAAGAAGACAAGGCTAAAAGACACCATAGGATGATAAAAGCAAAAGTAAGGAGAGTAAGATGGCTGTAGAAATGTTTCTTTTTGATCTAGGAATAATTTTTGTAGAAACAGTAAGTCACAGCACTAATCTGAAGGATATATTGCGCAAAATTTTTAAAGGACAGACAACAGAGATTTTTAGCACAATATGTGGTGAAATTATTAATCAGATTCAGTTCTGTTATGGATAAAAATCAAAAGATTCTTGTGTATGCATGTTTTCTAAAAATACAATGAGAGGAATGATATGACCTAAGAATGTGAGTGAAAATTAGACCGTCACTTCCTTCCCTTCGTCTTTCTAATAGTGATCCTCTTCTTGTGTAGACAATCTGTGATTGATAAAACTTAGACTTACTTTGGAGAGTTGTTGATGGCCACAGGGCTTTAAACTCCAGTGTTATACAAAGTGAAAATCCCCAAACTAACTTCGATGGCTTGTGTCTTTCTTGGATTCCAAAACTTGGCCAATTCAAATAAATTATCATAATAAAATGAACTATAAATCTTGGAATGAAAGATGGATTCAGGAAATTTAAATATTCTTGAGTGGTCATTTTTGTACAACAATTTGACTCTTACTTTGGGATCTGTAAAAGGGACAAAATTCTAAGCTGAAGTTGGGACAATGGTAATTGTTAAAGAATGTAATGTTCATATGAAGCAAAATCTGTCACAGTTCTTTATGTTAGGAAAAGAATTACCTCTCAGTGGTAATAGGACTATTTGTAAATAGCACTGGACAGCATCAGTAGTACTACAAAAATTACACACTCCAGTAAAGTCAAGAACAATTTCTGTGCTTGTTTTTGCATCATTTCCTAGCCAATAATATACCTGAAATACTTCCATTTGTTTTCCTGATAGTTGCATTGAGTAAGGTTCATTTACATCATAGCATCAAGTATAGATCAGTGCCTTTATGAATAAGATTTTTTTATCCTAGAAAATAGATAACATATTCTCTATCAAATGCTCCCAGAACCTTCTAAAAGAACACTAATTGCTAATTCACATAACTTCTACACAACCCTCACTAATCTGTTAGTCAGTCTACGAGAAGTCCCTCTCTGGAAGGGACAGTTTTGTTCGCTGACTGTAGAGTGTACTTCAGGAATTAAGGATTGTTATTTAGACCCTTCAGACAGGTGATTTAGATTACCTGGTCTGAAACAAGGCTTTAATAAACTATTACAAAATTGTTTTGAATTTTGAAAATGAGGAAGAATAATAAAGCAAGCCCACTACAATGGTAGTATAACAAAAGCACTGAAGTTATTTTTTTCTGCCATAGAATACTTGAAGATGTGAGATTCAGTAAAGATCTTGCAAACTGATATTCAAACAGTGGCAATACACTGAAGCAAGTCAGGACCTTTTTGTAGATCATACAATTATGCTATTACATAGTGTAAGACTGGCCCCTAAGAGGAAAACAAGGGTAATTTCTCCAACATTCTCCATGTAGTGCAGGATTAATAGTTACATCCAGTTTCAGAAAAGGTGTACAGTGAGTGCAACAAGAAGGCACACAGAACAACTCAAAGTTGATGCAGCGCTGAGAAATGATTTCCATAAAGATTCCTTGTTTCAATAAAATAACACACCCCCCATAATCTTTGAAATGCTGCAGAACAAGATGTTGTATTGCCTCTCAGCCATAGTAACTACCCTATCTATTTAGATAGATGCCATGAAATCCTAATGTAATCCTCCTTTTTCAGTTAACCAGTAGGAGTGTTCATTGGTGCAACTTAGTTACTTGGAACTGAGTTTTTCCCTATGTTCCTTTGGTTTCACTTTGGTCACTCAATCCAAACTCTATCAAAATGGATTAAATTTTTGAACCATGGACAAAGGATACTTAAAAAAAAGTTAAAGGAAATTCATTACTTCATCAGACTCCAATTTTTGCACCCACTACACTCCTAGTCTTTAGACACTGATAATAAGTTAGACTAAGCAGCATAGATTAATAGTAAATACAGGGAATTACTATCCACTTCTTTAGCCTTAAGTACCACATCTACTGTAAAAGAAAGAAAATTTATCATGCTAAATAGGTGGTCAAAAAAAGAAACAGATTCAAAGTACAAAGAAGCAATGTGTAAATGACAGTTACATCAAAGGTTTGTGAGTTTTGTTTCATCCATCTAAGAAAAAAAAACAACTCTAAAAGATATAAGAACTCTCTTACCAATATACTTACGTTTTAACTATTCTAAAGTGAAATACATTTTAACTGATTAGGTTTCTAATAAGTCTTCTTACCTTGAAATACATGTAACCTTAGTGACTTAAAGTACAAATAATCTCTTTGCTCCCAAAAATCAGACAACATGAAAAAAAATACTTCTTTTTGCTCATATTTGTTTCTGTCACAATATACATTTCATAATTAAAGGACATTATATGTGATGAAAAGCCTGGAGATGTAAATATCAGAAATCCACTGTCAATAACAAAGCTGAAAGACTAAAAATAAAGCTTTCACATATATGTATTAGTTAAAAGTCAAAGACACTTTCTTGATTATTTATATTGCTAAGTTGGTAAAATAGTAGGGCTTTGTAAGATAGTAATGATTCTGCCTAGCTAATAGTTTCTTCACTGAACTATCCTTTCTAAAATGGTGAATTGATTAGGTTATTCTTAAGTATGCAGCAGCAGTTAAATTGATCATGTAAGAAGTATTAGCACTTCTAAATATGCTGATAAAGTGTCTGAAGCTGAAATCAGTTAGTTCAGAGCATACAACAGAAATATGAGCTTCTAAGCATTTGTATCTTCATGAAAACCCAGCACTTCTAATTCAAATCACAAAAATGTGGTCTTGTTAATTTTTCCAGTTAGTGGAAGTTGGACAGTGGCTTGAACAGTGAGCCCTTGATCTTAACAGGAATTTCTGAGTTTACCATGTTGAAAGTTGCTATAAAATAACCTTTTAAATCATCTTGTTATTTTGAAGCCCCTGATAAATTTTGTAGTTTCGTTGGTTGTTTGCTTTTTATATTTCACTTTGTACGTTTCTGACTTGTGTATAGGTTTTTAGGGGTTTTTTTTCTGTAATTTATATAGTTTTTCTATGAGTACATGAGCAGTCACAGGAAGCATTGAGAATACAGTTACTCAATTTTTTTAGGTTTATATGACTGTTTGGTTAGGTTTTGTTTACATTTTGAAGTGTCAAACATTTTCAGTACAAATCCTGCACTATCACAGACAAAGCAGAACATATTCAAGGAAAAACTATACATATTGGCATCAAAATATATGTAACAATAGCTTCTTCTGTAAGGCAGTCATATCTTTAAAGACGTTAAGAAACCCCTGCCCATACAGTAAATAACCTGGGTCAGCTTTTGTGAAATATTATTTATTACTGCAGGTTAGAGATTTCTTCAGGATTCCTGGCCTCATGAAATAGAGATGTAGCTAAATCATTTTGACAGCAAAAGGGCACAATCTTTGGATATGAATACAATAAAAGTTTTACTAATGGTAGCCATGACTGAACTCTGCAGCTCTTCTTAAACAATCCTGGGTCAATGCCACATGCTTTTAAAACTGCTGTGCTTCGGTAAACTTAGTTACAATTTTCACATAGGCAAAAATGCTTGCAAGCCTATTTAGAAAAAAATTAATCAAGTGTAACTATAAAAGCAGCTATCAAACAGATGTACCTAATAGGAGGCAGCGGCACACTTCCTCAAAAATAAAGTGCTTGGGAAGATATCCAGATCAAAGTATTTTCAATACATCCTCTATAGATACATCTCCTAATTGAGCAGCATACATCAACTTTATCTAATTCCACTATTTCTCCAAGGACAACTATGCTTTCTACTTACATTGAGTGTCAGATTTTTTTTTGTCATTATAAATATGCTTTTCCATAATTCACAATCCAAGGATGAGAAAGAATGAGTAGTTATCTATGACTTATGTAGGTACGCTAAGTTGTATAAAAATATATTTCATGTTTACATTATATTTTTAATTCTAAAAAAGAAGGGCAAAAATCTATCAAAAAGGTAAAAATAAAAGCAAAACAACAAATAAATTTCTAGTGTGAGAGGACTTGTATTAACATCGACATGATAAAGATCCCAGTACAGATTAGCCTTATAGATCTACTTCCATTCTTGTCAAATAGAAAAGAAAGAAAAACTACAAAGTTCTAATTTTATTGAGGAAAATTAGGTTTTGTTACTGAGTGAACCAAGCTTTACATGTTATAGAGGGAATATAGTCAGATAAGAAGAATTTCCCAAGTTCTTTGCAGATAATTATTTTTCTTGTTGTATATTTTTTTAAGTAAAAAGCTGAGGTTCTCATTTTCATGAAACAAAATCTGAAACTCTAAAATTATTTAAGAATAAAATTTTCACTTTAAAAGTTAGGTCTAAAGCACTTTTTACAGCACCACAATACACCATATAGTGGGGACATAAAAAAGGGAGAGCATATAACGTTCAGATAATATTCCCCTCAAAATCTGTGACCAAGTAAACCAGTTATTTGAAAACTCTTCTGATTTCCAGTAGATAAGAACCTGGCCCTTGGATAGGATGACTAATGGAATAGATAAAAACAAAATACACCCCAAAGCCAAGCTTTATATTCTCTTTTTCCTCTCCTTATGGTGTTAGAGGCCATAAATTTGAATTCTAAACCAAGATACTGAAGAATATAAACACAATGTACAAGACTAGAAACTAGACAAACCTAGATTTTTCATTTTGGAAAATTTTAATGGAATATTTATACTTCAGTGTTTTAAGGCACAGAATCACGGAATCACGGAATCAC
>VZSC01001951.1:35461-63580 GCA_013398225.1 Steatornis caripensis
CCCCAGGTGCAAGACCCTACACTTACCCTTGTTGTATTTCATCACGTTCCTCTCCACCCAGCTCTCCAGCCTGTCCAGGTCACAATTAATGGCAGCACAGCCTTCTGGCGAGTCAGTCGCTCCTCCAACTTTGTATCGTCAGCAAACTTGCTGCGGGTACACTCTGTCCCTTCATCCAAGTCGTTGATGAGTATGTTGAACAGGACTGGACCCAGCACCGACCCCTGGGGAACACCGCTAGTTACAGGCCTCCAACTAGACTCTGCACCACTGATCACAACCCTCTGCGCTCTGCCATTCAGCCAGTTCTTGACCCACCTCACTGTGCGCTCATCTAACCCACTCTTCCTGAGCTTTCCTATGAGGATGTTGTGGGAGACAGCGTCAGGAGCCTTGCTGAAGTCAAGACAGACAACATCCACTGCCCTCCCCTCGTCCACTCAGCCAGACATGCCATCTTAGAAGGCTATCAGATTGGTCAAGCAGGAGTCATTGTAAAGACATTTTTATTTAAATTATTTAAACAGAGTAGGAATAAAGAAATGGTAGCAACTGCAACTGTTGGCAAGTTCTCAAGTAGCTGAGAAAGATTCTGACATCTGCTACAGCTTTTGGTAGAGTGGTTTGATTCAGGAGTGTTAATAACTTAATAACTTTGCACAATTTGAATACATTTTAAAAATTTTGAACGTAGAGTTGAAGGTGTGTGTCTTCAGTCAAAGTCAGTGGAAGTTATATGACTGAAATATAAACCATGCTTCTAAAACATAAATTATAAAACCTTACTTTTGCTTTATTAGTTATCTGGAAGCACCAATATCTAAAGTCCATCAAACATAACCTGGTTTTTTGGGGGGGGGAGTGGGGTGCTATTTATTATTTTTGGTCATAAAAAAGCAGCACTTGATCCTTCTTCCTCATTTTCTTTTTTAAAGTTATATTTTAAAATGAAAGTTTTCAAGTTTTCATCCTATGCCCAATGCTAGAAGTCAAAATATTTACAACATTTAACACTCTTGTGACTCACTTATCACTGAAATAATTTAAACAGAGGCTTTTGAAATCTCTGTCCTGTGTTGGTGGCTCATTCAGGATCCACTCAGGCAAAATATGGCTGTAATGGTATGAAGTTTGATGGCACATCAATGATCTACATAATCTTCAAAGTACCTACTACTTCTTTAATTGCTTTGGCAGGATTGTTAAGCCAATTAACATCAAGTTTCTACAGAATTAAGAGCCTTCTGACTCTCCTCCATGCAGTTTACTGTTATATCCACATCACAATTTATGTTTTACTGTTACCAAATGAAAAAAATTCAAATTATTTTAAGATGAAGAATCAAATTTGCATATTTTCTTCTTTCAGTATTCTCCTGTTTTAGTTCCATTCCATTAATTAATTATATTATTTTAATTTGAATTATTTATGTAGTTTTAACATGCATTCTATTAGTGAGCATGTTACAAAGCCAAGATTAACTGCATATTTTAAGAAAGAGTGAGGGCTATCAAGCATCCTACAGAGAATGCTAAGAGAAAATTATACCACTAGCTATTAATTAGTACTATTGACAAATGTGCAGGTAAGCCAGCCGAAATCTTTTATGTTCACCTGAACTAATAACAATACTACATGCTTTTATCTAAATGCCTTCTTCAGATGTTTGGCTGACATTGTTTGGAATGTTTTTTGTGAAAGTCTGTCCCTTAAGTTCTTTGGGTGATGCATGCGTAAGTCAACACGTGCTTGGCTGCATACAGAGTAGAAGCTGCTGGTACTTTTTGAAGAAACTTTGACTTTTGTCTTTTAAGACATTTTCCTTTTCTAGAAAGTGATTTTAAATGACATAACTAATGCACTGGGAGTTAGAATTACCTTGTTACAAAACATTTTGTATTTTTAGAGTAATTTATGTTCTTAAGGTCCAAAGATATTCCCTAATACTAACATTAAATTCAACGGAATTCATTGGATGAAAAACATAAAAAGATTTTCTTTCCTTATTTTTTTCAACATTATTTTTGACCACACTTCTAGTCATTTGTCATTTTTATTGCAGCATTTACTTCATATTCCAGCTATGCTTTCGGTCTTTGATAATTCATTGTAGAAGTGGCAATGTTTTATAGGCAATATTTTGCATTTGTTTTCAGTAATTTTTGGTGCTTTTCTCTTTTCATGTTAGATTTCCCACAGCAGGCTCAGGCAAATAACAGAGACTAATACTCAAAAATGTAAGCAAATTAATCCATCCTGGATTGGGATATCCAGTAAAAATGAAACAAAGCCCCTTTCTGTTCACTACAAAGGAATCATTTTACATGTTCCACATCTTATCCTTGAGATTGCTAGAGTGCATAAGATACTGTCTTCTTCCTTCTCATGGTAACAAAAACATAGTATACTCTGTAATTGGACAGGTGAAGAAAAAGGTCTAGCTGGATCTTCATTCATACACTATTTGTATAGAACAAGTAAGATCTTCAGCCTTATTGTCTTTCTTCACTGAACATCACTTGTCATCTGCTGGCTGAATCACAATTCAAATGCTTTTGAATACAATTTCATTATTCTTCTTTCTCTTCCTAACTTTACTGTAATTTAATTTGAACGACATAAGCATATCTTGCCATTATCTATTTCTGCATTTTGCCTTTATTTATACCCTCAGTAACCATCCAGAGTTTGACTACTAATTTAAATAGTCACTAAAGAGACAAACAACATTTCAACCATTCCAGATATTATCAAGCTGTGTGGTGCTTCACTGTATTCTAATATAAAGGAAGAAATTGTCATAAATTTAGCAGGCTTTAGACAGTCTTCAGGGAAAAAAAACACCACCAAAAACAAAAAGAAAATTGAAAAGAAAAAATGGGCTGAAATTAAATAATACCTGTATAAACTGCAGAGGAAAATAGGTTTATAAAGGTGTAGTAAATACAATTAGTGTAAAAAAAATGATTACAGCAAAACAAAAAATTGAAAAGTAAATTCAAACTTTTCTGAAAAAGTAGAGATCTGACAAAGAGCATTTAAGGAAATCGAAAATTAAATTATCAGGGAAAATAAAATTTAACTGAGAACCGTTAAATAAGGAACAGTAGCTTGCGACCATTTCATGTATTTATGAAATGGTGTGTTCCACCATTGTTCTTTGACTAACCTGTGCCTTATCACAGTATGCAGGTACTTTACAATCTATAACGGATTTGTTAACACAGCTCCCATTAAAAGCTGAAGGTTACTTTGCAGAAGAACAGAGAAGTGATTCTCTGGTCATTTACAACAGAGCAGGAAACTAAACAGCAATTTCCTTGTCCACATGTATTTTCCTAAACTCCTTCTTACTGAAGTCAACATGCTAAGTTCAATTGAAATCAAGGTGACTCAAGAGGATGCAAATTAACGTAGAGTCAGTCCATAAGAGAGATCCAGATAGGTTTTAAACTGGACCTCATGAAAAAAAAAGGTAGTGAATTAAAAGACAAGTGAATTGACCAGTGAGAGATACTTAGTCCAAAATACTGGTTAATAAAAAAAATTGTCCAATATAAACATCAGAAAAATAGATAACAACATTCTGTAGATTTTCTACACATCGGAGGTCTTTGGCATAGGATCACTAACAGCATATTACTGATGAATGAATATGCCCAGTAACAGTGTAATCAAACTAATGAACAGTACTTGTTCTTCCTCAACTGAATCTCGTAGTTTGAAAAATCGTACGTATTACTTGAAAGTGAAGACTGTGACAAATAATAATAGGACTGGCAGAAACAGTGTACTTAAAAATGCAAAATACAGATTTTAAGATTAAATTCACACCTTTTAAGAAATAACAATGAAGCAAAGCAGTACATTCAGTCATAATAATCAATATGACTGCCGCTTCCATCAGAGTACATAAAAAAGCTCCCAACAAAAAAAAAAAATTGTTTGTGTGCTTCTTACTTGTATAATCTTTAACATAACCAATCCCTTACTCTCCTGAAGGAACTACAAACAAAGAAGTAATGAAGCCAAGTAGAGATCGAAGCTGCAAATGCAATTGATCCTTTTGAATCTTACCAAATTGAGCAGAAACAATATTTGGTTTATGTTTTTAATAGAAATGAAAATGATAAAAATATCTTTTGTTTTAAAATACATATTCCACTCAGTCTACTAAGAAATTTTATCTTCCACAACAAAGCAAACGAAAATTGAGACTATATTCAGATATCTATTGGTGGTTGCTCTGCCATTCAGTTATATATGTCTACGCACTCACCCAGAAAGTAGGACATCTAATTTTTTTTTTTAATCTGAGATTTTTAAATCACCTTTCTTTCCAAGAGTACATTATACACCTGTTGCGGTTTAGGCTCAGCCGGAAACTAAAAACCACGAGGCCACTCGCTCACTCCTCCATTGCCGGTGGGATGAGGAGAAAACGTATGGAAACCTGGTGGGTCAAGAAAAGGACAGGGAGGGTTCCCTCACCAGTTATGGTCATGGGCAAAAGCAGACTTGACTTGGGGAAAAAAATTCAATTTAAGCAGTTATCAATCAAAGCAGAATAGACTAAGGAGACACAAAAAGCCAGATATTTAAAAACAAGCACCTTCCCCTGCACACAGTTCTCAAGTAGTTCAAACACAACTCCTGTTCTGGGGCAATGTGTAATCAGCAGCGAAGCTTGTTGTGGCAGGGGGTTATTAGACTGTCTGAGTACTCAGTAGTGGAAAACAGCAAATTAACAGGGACTGATGAAGCTAATACAGCTTTGTTGCAATTGGACTGAGCTTTATGCTCACTCTGGATGATGTTTTAGTGTCTGAAAACTAGTCTCACTTTTATTTTTTTTCATAATTCTCCAAGATTTATGCCTAGCTTACAGAGAAAGGTTAGACATGTCAGATAGCATCAAAAACTATGTTCTCCTTTCCTACAAATTTTTTTTATGTTACATCCTTCAACTACCATGACTGCAATAATAGTAATACTGGTATAGTATACATGATGCCTATTTGATAGTAACACGTGACTTTGATGAATGTCAGTAACAGGGGGAGACACAGTGACAATGCATCTTTTTTTACATTTTTGCTTTATATATTTTATAATTTTGAAATTGTGCATAATTACACCACTATAACGTCCACCTTGTCAGTCTTTAGTTTCTCTTTGTTTTCTTCTACACTGTCCTAAGCATGTACTTCCTAGAGTACTTTATGTAAAAGATATCTTCCTTTTAAAGTATACCTTTACTGCTTTCTTCTGAGTAGCTGAAGTTTGCAGCCTTCGCTGCAGAGCTCAGTTCAAACTTCGAAAAACCAAAATGATTATCAGGTACAAACTGTATTTGTCACAACACCTTGAAAGAATAGAATCAGCTATTATCAGAATGAGAAAATGAGTGATTTATGATGTCATAAGAATATTGAGATGTCATGTCAAGCTGTTGGGCCCTTTTTTGTTCATATATATGTGTTTTGACTGAAAGAATTAGGTCATTTCTGTCAACAAGTAGTAGTGATTGACTCCAAATAGCTGTAAAGGTAAATTAAAAGTATTTAGTAACTGTGTTTTGAAATGAAGATTCTCCAGATCACTGTTTGAAGTAAGAGGATCAAGTGATCCAAATTCATAAGACTATTTTTACACATCTGAACCATTTATTACCTCAAAGGAAGTGCTTCCATTTCACCTCCTTGGAATGACAAAGGGTATCATGGAAGCGTATATAGATCACTAGGAAAGAAAAATCAGCTTTGTGCAAACTCGTTTATCTTGAAATTCTGGAAACAGGAAATCATAAGAAGCCTATTAGCTAAAATACTTTCATGAACTTACAAAAGAAATTTCCCCTTAATTCTTAATAAAATAAATGTGAAAACTCTTCTGAGTCATACAGGTTAAGTCTGCCTTATTCTGGAAGGACTGAAATGTTTCTACATGCCACTGAACCCAGTCCTTTGATAATATAAGTAACCATATTGTAAATTGATTCATGTTTTTAATAAAATTAACAAGACATTTTCGCCCCACTTGTTCTACTGACTTACTACTTTACAACATTGGTAGTTTGAAGATTAGAAACATATAGTTTTCCTCCTAAATTTATTTCTGGCATTTATATTAATTTTTTCTTGTGCTAACATTGCACTTTAGCTCTGTGATGTATTCATGAGAAATTATGTAATTCTATATAGCCTTCATTTCACTAGGATAAGTAAATCAATCTGTTTTAGTATTTTTATCTAAATTAGGCTAATTTCATGATCGCTCCTTTTATACATCTGAATAAATTTATTTAAAACATGACCCATACTCTACACAACAAAGAATTACCCATATTACCTGTCTGCAGAATCTAATATAATTTCCTCATATGATAAAACTCTAAAGCAGGCCATTCATAGTGATATTTCAGAATATTGTTCACATACTCTGAAGCTTATTTGTCTAATTGCATAGGCAGACTTCTCGTCTAACAAAGATGTTTCAGTTAGAAACCTAAAATTAGGTCATAGCAATTCTTCCCAATATTCTGGATTATGCCTCCCCCCAGTGTTTTGCACATTGGCCCAACTCCTTACCTATTGCAAGTAAATGGCCTGATCAGTCTTACAAAACTCAATTACTTTTTCATGTCTTCATTACATTGCTGGTTGATGAATTAATACAGACAGGATTTTGTCCTCTTTTGCCCTTTCCAGCTCAGAATCTCCATGCATACAGACTTTTATTATTAGCAATCATCCACTTTATACTAATACGGTTCATTTCCGTGTCTGTTCCCTCAGACTTCAGTTCTTCATGTTCTGATTTACTTTATCAGTGGTGCTTTCCATATCTTTGGGTTAGGCAAATGTTATTAACACTTTGATACCTTTTTGTTCCTGTTAGTTAGATCCCTAGGATAAGAATTTGCTTTTCAACCTACTGGTTTGCCTTTGAATACTATTATTCTCAATCTGCAGTAAAACACCTTACAACTGCAGCCCTCATTTTGCAACTTCAGAATAATTCCCTGTGTGGCTCTGCATTAAATACTTTGCATCACATCTCTAAAGTTCAATGAAAAACAATCAGTGTATGACACCTTTTCTTAGGAAAGAAACATTAGAGAAACAAGCACTATATTCAGAAGCAGGGTGAACACTTAATTGTTGATAATGTAGGTCATGTGTGTGAATTAGCCCCAAAAATGACTTCTGATATATATGTGCATGTTTAGTCTTTGAACGGGGCTTTTTTTTTAATGAACTTGAATTGAAATATGATGTCCCATATAGAACTTTCATTCTTAATCTCAATTTCACATAAATAGACCTAATTAAATGTAATTATTGATTAAATATGATTTACTGAAAAATTAATTCATATAAAAAGAATTTTTCAAGCTTAACTACAGACTGTATCTCAAATATACATTAATCAAATTATAGTATTCTTTTTGGATCCAAGATAAATTATCCATGAAAATGTTCATACAAATATTACCCTAGAGCCCATTCGACACTTTTATGACCTAATCCACGTTAATCTCACTGCAAGAACAATTAATCCAGTTACTTGTCTTTTCAGGATTTTAAAATGTAAGGACTTGTTACTTCTTACTTAATTTAGGTTATGATAAAATCACAGAATCACAGAATGGTAGGAGTTGGAAGGGACCTCAGAGATCATCTAGTCCAACCCCCCTGCTGAAGTAGGTGCCCCTACAACAAGTTGCACAGGAACGCGTCCAGGTAGGTTTTGAATATCTCCAGAGAAGGAGACTCCACAACCTCCCTGGGCATCCTGTTCCAGTGCTCTGTCACCCTCACAGTAAAGAAGTTCCTCCTCATGTTCAGGTGGAACTTCCTGTGTTCCAGTTTGTGCCCATTGCCCCTTGTCCTGTTGCTGGACACGAGTGAAAAGAGCCTGGCCCCATCCTCTGGACACCCACACTTTAGGTATTGATCAGCATTAATGAGATCTCCTCTCAATCTTCTCTTCTGCAGGCTGAACGGACCCAGCTCTCTCAGCCTTTCCTCATAAGAGAGATGCTCCACTCCCCTAATCATCTTTGTAGCCCTCCGATGGACTCTCTCCAGTCGTTCCCTGTCTGTCTTGAACTGGGGAGCTCAGAAGTGGACACAGTACTCCAGATGCGGCCTCACCAGGGCAGAGTAGAGGGGCAGGATCACCTCCCTCGACCTGCTGGCCACACTCTTCTTAATGCACCCCAGGATGCCAGTGGCCTTCTTGGCCACAAGGGCACATTGTTGGCTCATGGTGAGCCTGTTGTCTGCGCAGAGCTGTTCTCCAGCAGGTCAGCCCCCAACCTGTTGTGTTGCATGGGGTTATTCCTCCCCAGGTGCAGGACCCTAGACTTGCCCTATGAACATACAAAGTTCTTCGTATGAGAAAAGCTGTTGCTTTTATATTATTGACTCTGAGGATATTATATAATTGAAAGAGGTTTAAAAAACCAACCTCTCAATTATGGAGCAATGCCAATTTCACTGAACTGCAGATAGTGTTCCATGTTACAGTCTATTAACAATTGGTGAGTAACAGTTCTTCAGGAAGTGTAAGCCAAATTACTCTTCCAAACGAAAAAAAGTAAAGAAAAATTAATGAATAGTTTGACATTTTTCTGTGCTTTCCTGCTGTTTCTGACTCCTTTAATAAATTTCTCTATAATAATTGTGCATTTTTATTTTAAATATATGTTTTATTTAAATTATTTTTGTATTTTATTTCTATCTTTTATAATAGTAAAAAGTATTATTATTTTAAGATATATTAAAAATTAGAATAAGTATAAGTATTGCTTTTAATTTTTACCCCCCAAAGTCTCATTCCCAACCCCCACTCTGTTGTCCCATTATCAGAAAATTTAGGCTTTTTTTCATAAATGTCCATTTTTGGTATGACATCTAACAATGTGATGTAATTTAGCAGAGGTAGCAAACCGATCTGAGAACAGATTTTATATACTCTGTTCCACAGAGACTGCCTTTCTGTTTCAGTAGACACACATATCTTTCTCGGAGAGAGAGAGCGGAACATGTAACCACAATTTAGAATGTTGCTTTCATGCAAACATTAAGTGAATAATATGAATCCCAATGACAAAGCAACAAGGAAGAAACAACGTGTTTTAAAGATTTGAAGATCGGACTTCTAAAGATTTCAGAAATATTTGTTCTACTGCGCTATCTCAGCTTGTAATGTTCCTAACATCTTTTGTCAGAACATCCTGGACAATAATTTGTAAAATAGTTCTGTAGACATTTTGACATTGCTTGTTAGTACATTTGCAATCCTGTCCAGACCACAGACTCCACTTTTGAGGTTAAAAGTATTAACTTGTTATGATATAAATGTGTAGTATGGAAACATAAGTAATGACTTTAGAGATGTTTTTGGGTTAGCAGCACTGGGTGCTTTTTTTCCTATGCCTCTTAAATATCTGGTATGTCTTTAACAATTCTATGGTGCACATACATCTGATTTTATTTGATTTCAGAAAAAAAATCCACTCCTTCTGAATGGTATGTTTACATTTCATTCTTGGCTTGAACTGTGATTTAGATTGGTGAATCTCCTGTTCTGGTTTGGGGTTTTTTTTGGGGGGATGGGGTTTTGGGGTTTTTTTTTTTGAGTGCAAACTGGTATCATTGCATTCAGTTTCACTCTTTAAGGACCAGATGAAGCCCACTCAAGCCGTGGATGGGAGCTGGCCCTCATGCATACCCTGGGTAGATGTGAGATTTTGGAAGAGGATTACATTATGTAAGTAATCCTATACAATCCTAAATAAATCTGTTCCAAAATTTTCATTCTAGTGCAGGACTTAGCTCAACAGGCTGATCCATGCCTTGAACTTTAGTTCCTAGTAATAACCAGTTGAAATAATGACTAACTGAGACTGAATTCTGGATGTCATAATGTCCCTTATAACCTTTAATATATAGCAACAAGCTTCTGATTTCTAAGAGCGATACATGGAAAAAGGTAACACTTTAAGTAGTGAAATACTCAGATCTGTGGGTGAAATGGATTAAATACAAGTCTGAAAAGGAATTTTCTCTTACCCAATCTGACCTTCCAACTTTTCCTCTAGTCTTGCTTTCCAGACAGTCACATTTAGCAGTTTAGAGGCTTTACACATTGAAATAATGTGTGGCCCTGGATTCCCATGAAAGCTGCCTTCTTTTCATAATTGCTGAGACTTAGCTTTGAATTTGTTTCCAGTTATAAATATGTCCTTATCCTTTCTGCTGCGGGCTTTCTCCTTAACCCCATTGTCCCCTTTACAGCAGGTTGTCCAAAACTGAGCACACTCCAATGAGCTCGGTCTAATCTACTCTCTGAAAGGTTTTCATTTAAGGTGTGAAGGCCAGGGCCAGGCATTTGGACAGTCTTCTTTCCGGTCTTCAGTCACACTTTTGTTAGCTGAAGACTATACATAATAATGGCATATGACATTGATCAAATAAATAGTTAAGCCACTGTAAACAGCTCCCAGTTAATTTTGATGTGAAGCCAGTCAACTCTAAAATGCAGCAGATGTTACGTATTTAATTTTGAACTGAGACAGTCTAACTGTACATGTGAACTTAATTAAAGGGGGGAAATGTAACTGTTTGGTTGGTGTATGGATTGTATATGCGTCAAGATTGCTCTTCAGCCTAGTTGTCAGGGCACTCTCCTTTGAAATGGAAGAGATGAGGTTTGTATCCTGAATAGTTAAGGTGGAAACTAAATTATGCCTTTAATTTCCTGCCTGAGTATCTGAAATAGATAGTTTCCTAAGCAAAAGTTAATCTTTACCAAAGGCGTGATATAGTCCATATGTATAATCTCAAAAAAGGGACAAATGATGTGTTTAAAATCATACAAGAATGGAAAACTGTTAGCCACTACATTTTACAATTTATAACTGACAGTTAAAACAAACTAAAGAAAGTACTAGTTAACAGTTGTGGGATATTTTGCCACAGCATATTTTCGGAAGTGGAAGAAGAATAAGATGAATCTAATGACAGGTCAATCAGTAACTACTACTGTAATCAGTAATCAGTACTGAATAGCATGACCAAATACAACTTGCTCAGACTTGTTCTGTTTCTTACCCTCTGTTCCTAAGTGTCTATTACTGGCTACTGTTAGAGGTAGAATATTGGAAAATGCAGATGCTCCTGATAAAACATAAGCTGGTGAAGCTTTTGTTTATGAGCCCTCATGCGAACATGGGTACATTAGCAGACACTTAAACACAGTAGATGGTAGAGTTTGTGATACAGGCTTTTCTCAGTATTTTGTATAGGTAAGTTAATATCCTTCTCACCTACTTTCTCATTTTGTCTGTTGTGCATCTCATATTGAGATTTACATTTAGAATTAATTTCTTATGCACTACAGAATCTTACGTGCTTCGTTATTTAGAATGAAGTGTTTAAAATGCAGTGTATAAAGCCTGTAGATGGTATAGAAGAAAATGAAACATTTATGTTTTCTCATTTCTTCAGGAAATGCTCTATCTTTAGTTCAGGCTTATGAATTTAATAACTAGAACTGGACATCTAAAAGGTATGGAGTTTCTCCATGTGTTCATGCTTTTCTGCCTTGGTAAAGACATGATATTCACTTTATTTTCACAGCTCTTTATATTGGCATGAAATTGTTCTGAAACCCCCAAAAAACTATTTGATTTACACATTGATAAACTTCTTTCTGATGTTTTCCTGAGATGTTTAGTATAGAAAGAGTCGTACTGAATCTTGTAAAAAATAACAAAAGAGTATTATTAAAAATATGAATTAATGCATATCCCAATATGCCTATCTTTTTAGTAAGGACTTGGAGAGGATAAAAATTGTTTTATAATCAATAAAATTTGTTTTCACAAATCAAGAAATCCATTGAAAAAAAATTTATCACTATTGGCTTAAGCTGTTCCTTGGCTGCTTGTCTCTGAAAGCTGCGTTAACAAGACACTTGTCCGCTTGGCTGCTTGTCTCTTGCAAGAGACAAGAAACAAGCTATACAGATCTTTCTTCTACCCTGTGGCAGCTTACTGCTATACTCTTAAATGAAGAGAATAATCATATAGTCAATGTGCTGTGCTAAAGACGAAGTTATTATTGATGGTTCACTAGCGTTTTATGCTGTTTATAACAATTGGCTTGTGATTGCTATAATTTTTGCTCATCCTTGCTTATTCCAAGATTTAAATCATCAGATAGGCATTCTTAGCACATACTCAAATATTCACATCATATCCAGTGCACTACTCACACAAAAGACAGAACACCTTGCTGACAAGATGACAAGAGATATTTAAGATGACATAAACCAAAGCTCTCATTTCCATTATAACTTTAGCAAGAGTCAGTTTATAGTTGAAAGCTTATGTGAAAAGTACGATAGTCATAGCCCAATAATCAACCATGAGTAAATTTTATTTTGTCAATACAAAGACTGATAATAGATGCCTTAGAGTAATGATTATAACCCAGTTCATCAACTCTTTCATGTGAACTGTGGAAGAAGGAGAATGACCTGCAAATTTAGTGGACTTTCCCATCCATCACCTCCAGTAAGCACGGAGAAAATACATCTGGCTGCTATGGCATGGTCTCCTAAACTCCATAAAACCATAATGCAGAAAGATCATGTTCAACAAACACTGAACTTATAACTTTCTGGCACTTGCTTGCTGAATCACTTTTATGAATTAACATAGAATAGATCTACAGTTCTGAAAAATCAAGTTCAGAATCCAGAAAACAGTTGGAGTGTTTTCAAGGAAAAAGTTCAAATCAACAGGTGTGTTTAATGAAGGCAATCAAATAAAATTAAACTTCAAACATTATATGTCTCCAAACAGATCTAGTTAAATACAGTTCACTTCTATTGTGTATGATATTCAGACCATGGAGTGTATTTAAGATGTATTTTTTCTGACTAAAAATATGCATATTTAAACTCTTATTAGTGCAGTCTTAATTTTGAGTTGACACTGTTTGTAGAGAGATTAATAGTCTTAACAAAGCACACTGAATGGCATCGTCATTCCAACATCGATCAAATGTTGTAGGCTAGACTTTCCACTTAATAGTAAGTTTGATTTGTTTCTCCTAATACTTGAATGAACATAAATCCTTGGTGTAAACAGATGTATATTTATTCTACAGTAAAGTGCTGGATCTAGGCTAGGAAAAGAGGTTATTTTTTGCTTTAAATGTTATCAAGAAAGTAATGTACAATATAAAGTTACATAAGAATGTTCATAATTTCATGTTCATTTTTTGCAGACTGTTGATCACACTTCAATTAATGTTTTGCTTATATAGAGTCATATGTCTTTCCTTAATCAAGTTTCTCTTAGGGAAACTGCTGTGCTTGAGCAGCTGCTCTACCTGCCAGACTGAGCAGAGAAAATGTGTATTTTGAAGTGCAGAAGCAGCTGGGTTTCCTTAGTAGGTGCTAAAGGGAATCTCAGTCAGTGCCTAATGAGTTTACATCAAGTTCTGGTTCCTTATGTCATTATTATTTAATCAATTCATTTTTTGCTCATAGCCTTTGTCAAAATGATCACGATTAACACATTAAATTTCAAATATTTCATCTGTTTAAGCTATCTGTGTGGAAAAGGTGTGACAGTAATTTTCACTTCTGGCTTGGGAGATTGTTCTATAAGGACTTTTGTTTATATTTTCATCTACCTACAAAAAACTTGATCAGCACACTTTCTCTAAAACAAAAAAAAAGGAAGGGCAAAAAACCCTCTACAAAACAAAGTCAATATCCTTACCTGCAAAGCAATAACAAGGGAAATTATCCTAACATTAAAATCCATAAATTTTTATTATTTTTGTTGTTGACAAAATTTAATACCATTTTCTGTTTCTATGTGATAGACATAAATTGA
Source organism: Steatornis caripensis (assembly GCA_013398225.1). Lineage (NCBI taxonomy): Eukaryota > Metazoa > Chordata > Aves > Caprimulgiformes > Steatornithidae > Steatornis > Steatornis caripensis. The sequence continues at coordinate 49,387 of VZSC01001951.1, forward strand.
CAATTAATGATTCTGAAAAAAAAAGAAATTTTAATTTTAAAATAGAATCATAGAATCATTTAGATTGAAAAAGGCCTTTTAAGATCATCCAGTTCAACCATAAACCTAGGACTGCCAAATCCACCACTAAACCATGTCTCTAAGTACCACATCTACACATCTTCTAAATACCTCCAGGGATGGTGGCCCAACCACTTCCCGGGGTAGCTTGTTCCAGTGCTTGATAACCATTTCAGNTAGAATCATTTAGATTAAAAAAGGCCTTTTAAGATCATCCAGTTCAACCATAAACCTAGGACTGCCAAATCCACCACTAAACCATGTCCCTAAGTACCACATCTACACATCTTCTAAATACCTCCAGGGATGGTGGCCCAACCACTTCCCGGGGTAGCTTGTTCCAGTGCTTGATAACCATTTCAGTAAAGAAATTTTTATTAATATCCAATCTCAACCTCCATTGTCACAACTTGAGGCCATTTGCACTTGTCCTTGGGAAGTGGACAAGTTCCCTGTAACAAGTGGACAAGTCACTTGTTACTTGGGAAAAGAGACTGACAAACATGATGTAATCAACATCAATTAACTGATGATTGTGTGTTCCACAGCAGATATGAAAGCGACAAAATTAAAAATTCTCTATCTTATATAAAACAGATTTCCTGATCTCACTCACACACTCCTTCTTCCCAAGTCGCAGTGAAGCTGAGTTGCATAAACTACACCACTTATTCAGTGAAGAGCATTTATATTAAAAAGATCACCATGCAACCTATTTTCACTGTTAGTCTCTACTCAAAAGAGGTTCAGGATTTGAGGTTGAGCTTTTTTTTAAGGGTCAGTATAATTGCAGAAAATTCAGTAAGAATATTCTCTTAATTTTCTTCTGCATTTGTTACATCTATAAAAGGATTTGATTCCTTCAAAGATTGTTAGAATTTGTTTCAGTGAGTAGTCAATTGTCTTCGGATTTTAAGAGAAAAATTTCTATCCTAAAATAAGTATTTATATAAGGTAAAAACAGGAGACAGTAATGAAAATACTTGATTTTCTTTGACATTCGTGATGGGTTGGCCCTGGCTAGCAGCCAAGCACCCACACAGCTACTGAGGGGGAAGCCTCAATGGGATAGAGGGAAAAACAAAAGTAAAAGTAAAACTCATTGGTTGAAATAAAGACAGAGAAATTACTCACCAGTGAGTCACAGGTAAAATAGACCTTACTCGGGGAATGTAACTTTATTGCCAATTAACATAACGTTAACATTTAATTACTGATAGAAATATTGGGAAGCAGAGAAGATGAACATTTAAACACTTAGAAAAATACCTTTCCTTTCCTTTTCCCAGACTCACCTTCACGTCAGACACCTCTTCTCCACACCTCATGGTGTCCACTCCCCTTGTTATCGCAATAGGTTTACATGCAGTACCTTTGGTGACGGTGGTACAGGAGCAGGATCAGGGTATAACACTTTATGTCTGCTGCTTTTTCCTTCTCACTTGTCTCTTCTGCTCCAGCACAGGTACTCTATGGGCTGTAGTCCCTTCAAGGTGTCCCTGTGCCAGCGTAAGTTTGTTCATGGTCCTCAGTCCCTTCAGCAATGTTACCAGCTCTGCTGTAGAGCACTGTCTACTACCCTGACCTTGTTCCCTTGTTCACTTTGTTCTTCCCCTGTGCCCCTGTGTCGTGGTTTGAGCCCAGCCGGCAACAAAGAACCACGCAGCCGCTCGCTCACTGCACCCCCACCCCACCCCCCACCGGGACGGGGAGGAGAATCAGCAGAGAAAGGGGCAGCCCTCGTGGGTTGAGATAAGGACAGTTTAATGCAACAGCACACAGAGAGAGAGAACAGTAACAATAACAAACTATAACGCTAACAAGAAAAAATACAAACGAGTGATGCACAGCACAAGCGCTCACCACCCGGAACGGGAACCGGAGCCGCCCCGCGCCCTGCCCGGCCGCTCCCCGCGCCCTGCCCGGCCCGCCCCCCGGCTGTGGGCTGGGCGGGACGGCAGGGGGATCGAATACCTGCCTGGCTGCTGTGGGTCGGCTACCCCCCTGCCAGCGTGCTGGGGAGAATTAACTCTATCATAGCCGAACCCAGGACACCCTGTTATGTTTTTCCTTCCTTCTCAATGTTTTCTCATCTTTCTTAAATGTATTTTCTTTGAGGAGCCACCAGCTTGGCAGATGGTCTCAGCTGTGTGCTGTGGTGGGTCTGTTGTGGAGGCAACTAGAAGAGGTTCTGTCTAGCATGAGGGTAGTTTTGACATCCTTCTACAGAGGTGACCCTTGCAGGCTCCCTCCTCTACACCTGCTATCAAAATCTTGCCATTTAAGCCAATTAGCACTTACATTGGTGTTTTTTTGTAGGACACTGTTGGCAGTCTAACCCAGTATCTTGTTTGAAAATCACAACTTTTATCTTGACTGACTGGTTCTTTATCATAGTTTATTTCAGTCCAGTTAGAAAGAGTGATGTGACTACTGGGTGGCTATCTTCAGATCAATCATATAAAACAAGTAGCTGAGTATGATTTGATTCAGACATATCTATGCAAGGTATAAGTGGGTTTTTACTGTTCTTTCAGTGACTGAGAGGCAGCTAAGGGGAGATAACCTGCCCTCTGCAATCAAGTGCTGAATTTATTTCTAAAGATAAAAATACAGAGCTTAATAGACTAGAACAGGAAAATAAGATAGCTTATGTTATAAACGGATTCATTGCTGTATGCCTTTAAACTGTGAACCCTCCAGCAAGGTACTGGAAAATCATGAGGAAGCAGATGCTACTTCAGGAGGCTTCAGTAGATGCTCTTGGAATGCAATCCATGAACAACCTAAGATCTGTTATGTACCATTACCTCATAATGACTTCTTATTCATACCTTTGGCTAGAATTTAGTACAGGCAAATTAAGAGAACAAGATTAAAAAATATCTAACACATAAGCTATTCTGATGGTGCTGCAGTTGTATGTCAACATGAAGTCCAGTCAAATAGTTCTATGAGAAAATGCCTTTTTAAATTAAAATTGTATACTAAAAACAGAGAATCACAAAATGACAGTATGTGCCAGGTCTGTATATATGAGGCTTACCCGTCAAATAATTTATAAGATAATATGATGATGTGAAAATGAATTTTGAAGCCTCGGTACTTAGATCCACACACTAAACCAAACATGTTTCAGGCTTGCAAAAATAACTAGTTAAAATTTTCATCTCATTATTCAGAGCAGCATCTCTGAATGTAGGTTTATTTTCAAATAAATAATACATGTTTAAATTGTGTCAAATGCTTATCAAACAGTATATTTTCTTTTAAATTCTGTGGTTTTCCTTATCAAGATTATAAGAAAAATATAATTGGTGTAGAAAAGTATTAGCAAATCAGATAAACGATATTACTATTAATAAAATAACACTATTTCCTGTTCCATTCCAGTTCAAGTAGGTAAAAGCTGTGAAAAAGAAAAATATACTTACATTCCTCATAGTTTTTTCCCAATATTTATTTAATTAGATAATTTTTCGTAACAGTATTATGTATGAAAAACACGTACACAAATTTTAAGATCCTGTCATTTTATTTATTTTTGTTTCACAGCAAAGTTTATTCTTGCTTAGCCAGGTGTAAAGAGTTCTCATCTTGTGTTCTAAGATTTCCACCCTTGACTGCCTGTTTGTCAGTTTCTCACAGAATCACCCCTTGCCTTCACTCACACGACTCCTTATGCGTTGCATCTGATCCTGTGGCTTGTATGCAGTGTCCCTACTCTGATCATATTTCAGGCCCTCTAAGGACCCATTTCTTTGATTCTGTAAGCTTGTAGGCATTCAATCTGGTAAGCTTCTATTTCTTTTTAATTTCATTCTTTTTTTAATTATAATTTTTTCCCTTCATTTCTTCTTCTCTGTCCTTAGAATGTAAATGACTTCATGACAGGGACTATCTTACAAATGCAAAGAAGTCTTGCACACTGAGAGTTCTGTAAGATTTCTGTAAGAAATGTTATTGATATATAACAGGTCTATGAGTATAACATGCAACATTTTGAGAATGCTGCAGGTTCTCATTTTGGAGCAAACTATGATTACATTAGGTAACATGGCATCCTGTAAAAGTGAGAAATTTAGAAATAGGGAAAGAATAGAAGTTTTTTCTGGAGAAGATATAACTTTACTGAAAGACACCCAATGCTAGCCAGGCACTCCAGCGTAATAGGAAAAGAAAGGGGGATTTGACCAGAAAAGTACAAAATCAATACCTCTGCATTCTAGATAACATGGGAAAAAATGTACCACATCTCTTAAGCTCCTTTGAGCTTCTCTGAATGTTAAGCAAGCCTTGGATAGGATTATTGCGGATAGGTTAATTGCCACGCTGCTTGGACTTACTGGGCTATTTTCCTTCTATATATGGACTTATAAACTCTTGTTTGGCAGACAATCTCTTCAGTATCTGCATGCAGCTTCCTTGCCTGTTATCTGAGTGTTACTTTGTCAAGCAAACTCAGGTGTTGGCTTTTACAAATTACATGTATGCTTTGTAATGAACTTACTCCAGTGAAGATTTCTATGGGTTTTGGGTTTTAGGTTTGGAGGGAGGAGTTGGTATGCAGAAATACTGCAGGACAATTTGCATTATAGTTGACAGATCTTGCCCTTCTATTTTCAACATTAGACTTTCATCAGCTGCATAGTTAAAGAGGTCAGGAATCTTTGGACTGAAGAATAATAAAATGTCTGTTGAAGAGCCCTTTATTCTGTTTAACTCCGTAAGTGTAGACTACAAATGTACAGAGTTATTTTATATCTGAATTAGCTGTAAGTAATAAAAAGAATGTGAGAATGTGTTGAAGTACTCTCAGGTGGTTTCAGAATTAAAATCTTCCCTGTTCCTGAAGCATTGTTCTCTTTTAACTAGCCTATACACATCTTTAAGTTGCATGATTACAACGCAGACATTATTTTAGATAAAAACACTTTCCAATGGAGTTTTGAAAGTGACGTTGCCAAATAATATGTGTATCATTTGATTTCAGTTTCGGGACACTGCATTCACTTTTGTCAGGTTGCTATGTTTGTGGCTAATTATCCTTTTATAACAAATGAAACAATTTTAAACTCTTGTTATGGAAGTGCAGTAGCTTTATCCTTTTCAAGTATATCATACAGAATTTGTAGATAAAGGATAATTGAGATGAAATGCTCTATAACAAATATAAAACTGAAATAATTGTGAATCAGCGTGCTGATTCATACCATTGGTAGTGTTTTTAACACTTACCAATTCTCTTATTCTCTGAAAATCCAAAGAACATCAGGTTCAGTGGATTTTAATTTTTCCTCCAATGATGTCTACTGTACTTGCGCTATTTCCTGCATGACACAGATGATGCTATAAACTGACTAAAATGTTGAGTACTGCATGTTATGGTTCACCTGGGGTGTCACTTTTAACAATGCACTTGGTTGTGCAACTGGCATTACATAGATTATGTTTTGGGAGTACATTATTTTTATGTATAAAAATGAGAATTTGATATCTAACAGGATTCTGATAAACAACTATTTAGAATTTATGTTAAAATTTTTGAAATTTTTGGACAGTCACAAAAGTCTGCAATGAGTCTACATTACCTGAGAATTCAGCATTGTTCCTGAAAACACAATACTTTGAAATCTGTGTTCTATTCAAAGAAATAAATAACCTCTTGCAATAATTGTTTGCTTGGATGGGAAAGGATGATGTACATATTATTTTTTAGACTGGAAAATATAAAACATACATGTTGCAGAGGGGGGTAGCTTTTTTAAATTCAAGTAATAGATTTTTGTATTTATAAAATAACAACATATAGTAACATTTCTGATAATTAGTTTACTTTACTCTCCTTTTTCTATGTCTTATTGCAATTGCTTCTGCAAATATGTATCATTACCTCCCAGCCACTGGGAGATTGTCTCAGGAGAGTTAACACTTTTTTTCAAGTTCATTAACTGTTCTCATGATCATCACCTGAAATGCTTGAATGATCAAATCTAATTTTCCTAAAGCCTATAACTTACCTCTGTAAATTCATCTTTTACAGTGATCTCCTGTATGTATGAGGCATCGTTAGCACTCCTTCACACAATCATGGGAAAGTGACTTCTACAGTAACAGTTATGTTTTCTACCACAGGAAAAGTTCACTCAGTTAATGGCCAGAACAGACAGTTTTGAAAGAGTATAAATATCTCACTCGCTCGCTTTTCCAGTTATGTGCTCTGGACTTGAAACAGAGATGATGGCAAACACAGACTGGTGGTACTAGATTTGTAAATGGGAGACTTGACCACTAAACACATAGTCCTAAATACTACACACTACAAAATGTATTAGACTGAGTAAAATTTTTCTTTAAGTTAAAATACATTGTTTCTTCCTATTAATTTTCTATGTATGCAAGATTTAAGGTCACAGCTTTCTCTTCCCCACACCAAAATATCCTATGTTGCAAACCTCCATATTTAGTTTTGAGAGTTTCATTCACATAGGGTTCATTTGCTGCCCTCTTTAGCAAATGTAGGAAAACCTAGTGCATCATTGATGTATTTCTGAAGAAAGTTACTAGGCTTACACCAAGTTCCTAACTGTTGGCATTTCATTTTAAGCTCAAGTACAGGAGGAATAGGGATTCTAAATGGTAGCAAATGCCACTAAGTAGCTATTGTGATTGTGCTTATGCAATGTCTGCTGCATGCTACAAGGAAACAAATAAGAATTTTAAAATAGGTCATAAGTTTATGTCTGACTATTTCAGACATCAAGGCAGTCTATGAGTTAAATGATAATATCCTGGCCTATTCTGTAAGAATGATTACGGTCAATTAACTGAACAGAAGGTAAGCCTAACTACTTCATGAGGAATTATTACCATTTTAAAATATTTTAGTCTGATGGTTAGCTAGCAGCACATTTGTATATAGTTGCCTTCCTCTTTTTTCTGTTATATTTTTAGATGTTCCATTGATTGGCAATTGCAATTCTAAAATTATTTATGCATTTGTTAGAGACAAATAGAAGTTTCTTTCTTTTTTCCCTTGTAAACTGGAGAGTATGCTGCCTATATTACTTAAAAAGCATATTCTTTTAAGAAAAAAAATCACAGAATTTTAATAATAGGAAAAACCAAATTGTATGTATTTGTATTGTCAAAATGTGAACTACCATAAACATAACCCAGTTCTATACTGTTATGAATCAAGTTAAATCTTTTGTCTGGTATGACAATGTAGTACTATATCTCTTCAATAAGCTCAAAAGAAAGCATTTCAGGGTTATTTGAGTGAATGAAATATTCAGTCTGAAATAATTAGCATCAGTTTAAGATTGTCTCCAAATACAACATATGCCTACAAATAAATATTTATTTTAGAGAAGCTGTGTAGTGAGCTAGCTAATGTGCTCCATAGATACGAAACTCTATGTCACATGTTGGAATGATACTTTAAAGAAAAATTGGCACATAATTGAATATAACAACAGTCTAATTTGTACCCAATTAATGATGTAATTATATACATAAATATAGATATGTGTGGTTTTGCCTATGGAAAACTTACAGTAGGTAAGTAGGTTTCAAAACCAAGACCAGTGTTTGAAGGTACCATACTGGGGTTGCTTTTATGCAATCTTATTTATCTGTTTACTAATTCAGATTACAAAAGATAAGCAACTAAAACTATCTAGTAAAGAAAAAAATAAAATTAAAAAATTTGCTATAACCCCTCACGAGACTTTTCAAAAGTATGTGTTTATTGGTGAAATGGAGGAAAGGTAAAAAAAACCCACAACAACAAGGAGAGGGAGAATGCAAGAATTACTAGGGAATTGAGAAAGATATTTATGATACAGGAGATTTGGGAGATTCAGACTCTATTTACTATACTAGTAAACCTAATGATTCCAAAGGGCTAGTTTTTTGGTTTGTATTTTGGTTTGTGATTTGAATATTACTTTACTTTACATCTCTTTCAAAGTAAGGATAGTTCATTTACTTCTGGAACAGATAGATGTTTCCTAATGTACAGAGATAGCATATTGTGTCAAGGTAAACTATGGTAAACGCTGGTAAAAAGGAAATGGGAAGTCATATGAATTGTTTCTATATTCAATTATGCAGAAAGAAAAAAACAAATAGGAATTTGTGTCAGATTTTAAAAAAATAGAAAAAAATTCCAACACAAATCCTTTGGTAAAAATATTAAGTGACACAAAGAAAAATGTAGAAATGTGGCTCTTCTCAATTAATTCAGCTTCACATTGGTTGTGTGGCGGTAAGTTGATGATTATAACCCGATGACAAATATGGGAATGCATTAGTGAAAAGGGATGGATGTGGGATACTGGTAGAAGCATTTCATGATTTGAAATTAACAAAAATGGAATTGTTTTGGATTTTTTGTCATTTGATTAATAGAAGAAAATAAAATATATAAAAAATTCAAAATATTCAGGATTTTTTTTTATACTTTTCTGTTTTCTCTCCTTTATAAGGGACAAGAGGAGAAAGGGACAAAGAAATTAAAAAAAAAATTGAAAATGGAAAATAATATGTAATGGTGTGGTTTTTTACACTTTTTATGAAAGATTTCTTTTTTTATGCAAAACCTAACACATTATCAAAAATTAATGAGGAGGATTCTCTTTCACGTGTCTTAAAATAATCAAAACATACTATTGTTTGATCAGCCCTGTTTATAAATCAGGGGAAAGAATGTTGCTCACCATAATTTACAAAAAAAAATTGGACTTTTGTCTCTAAGAAGTCTACTTATTTCCATTTCATTCTAGAGATTGTCGGTTTACTGCTCTAAGTATTCTATATTGCAGTCAATCTATGACAAATAATTTGACGTGGCTTTGCAGTACAAGATCAATTGGTTTCTCTTGCCTCTTCTTTCCTGTGTCTATCTGCATAATTTCACTATACATTTGAAAGAATTGAATTTAATGTACTTCTACTGCTTAAAGGATTATAATAATTTTCTATTTGAACTACAAGTATGACCATGGAAAAAGGAACTAGTTAAGAGGATTACTTATGAGACTGGATTTATACGAAGAGGCCAATGTCAGGCCAGAGTTTTGGTCTTAATTTTGACAGGTCTTGGTTTCATGGCTTAGAAGTAAAAGCTTCAACAGTTTTAAATTTATCCTTTTGTAATGACACATTATATCCACAAAAGACAGTTGAAAGATGCATTCGCAAGGCAAGGCCTGGGAACAGAGTAATAGCAAATGTACAACTCAAAAAGCTCTCACTCTCAGAAAGGCTATTGCAGCTATAAATGGGGGAAATGAGTAAGATATAGTAAGAAAATTAAAAGATGCTTTCAACCACTATATGGTGAGAATACAAAAATCTTTTGAGAAGTAAGATATGCCAAATGGAAAAATATAAAGGAATAAAACTGGGGGGAGCAGAGGGGAAGAGGGAAAGGACTGAAGTTCTGCAGATAAATGCATTTCTAATGACTTTCCAGAAAAGTTGGTACCTTCTTGACTCTGCTATAAATTTTTTCTCTATCATTTTTTAATTTGCAGGCTAAGTCTGTGAAGATTCATGGGAGTAGGACTTTTTCTTCTACATTTGTGCAAGCCAACATGATAGAATCTTGTTTTATGATTAGCTATAGGAATAATATTCATTACAGTTAACGAGTAATGATTAATAGTGGTAATGACATGGAGAAGATATATACTAAGTTAGAACAAAATAAAAAAATGTAAGAATGAAAAGACAACACTGTATGATAGTTACATTGCAAATGTTTTGCTGTCCTAAATTAAAATCTGAATTTAGTTATTTTCAAGCATTTTAGTGAAATCCATAGCATGCTTTTAACAAGAGAGAAAAATGAGAAGTCTGCATTTAAATCATATTGAATGATATGGTTGTGTAGTTCTTCAAATAAACCACTGTCAGAGTCCAATACTCTCTTACCAGGTTCTTTTAGATAGTCCTCATGTGAAAGTCGTAAAAATTTGATATCAAATTTACTTATTTAAAGATAGCTGATGTTACATGGGATTTCTGATTTAGCAGTTATACAAAATATGCTGCATAACACAGTACAAATGTAAGTTAAACTTAGCAAAATGCAGCAAAAATTGCAATATGCTGTTCAATCACAATACCAATACGATCTCCGTTACTGGTCTCTGTGTCTAACTGTCACAATTCTGGGTGTGTCCAGTCACCACTAGGAAAACATGGGTTGAAACTGGATCAAGCCCCTTGCTATCTTCAAAATTCTTTTGCTAGTTTTCTGGTTTTTATACTCTATTTGGTTTAGCCATGTACTCACACCCCCCATGTTACTCTGGGTATCTCAAGGAGACATTCATACTTTTAATGAACTCAGGCAGAAACATTTACACTATCAGTCGATCCACTCAACTGTTGATAGCTCGTTGTTAATGAAGGCCACCCTCTGGTCCCCTTTGTGCTGAACTAAAGTCAGCTTCTTTGCAACAGGTGTGGCCAGTCACACCCTACATTATTCCCTGACCTTCATAGGCACATTGCCTTTACCTGTCTCCTTTGAGTCTTCTTCCATTGAGGGATTTATTGGTCAGTCACAGCCACCCACACCTGAAAACATTTCCTATGATTAGTATTGTCTACTTTTTAGATTTTTTGGGGGTGTTAGATATAAATCCAATAATCATGAAATGTGTAGTGTATGAGAAAAAATATTATGAAAAATTTCCATACCTTCTGCAGTTTTTTTCCAATTATACATAAATACGAAGAACTGATATAAATTTTAGCATCCTGTTACTCTTTCTTGAGGCTAAGTATGTTGCTCATATCCACGGCTGACAATTATCTGTGACCTTTCCTGCAGGTGTTCATTTAACATTTGACAACAATCAATGAATCTTGAAAATTTCTCTGTAACTTATTGAGATTTGTGTAAGTTATTTATAAACTGAAAAGAGTTGTTTATAACTTTTCTGGGCAAATATTTGCAACCCTGTATTCTCTTAGCCTTCTATCAAGACTTTGAAAAAAAAAAATCTGAGGAATTGAACTTTTTCTGTTTATGGCCTAGGCTGGCCGCTCACAAACTGCTTCCTACCTGAAAGCTATATAATCAAGTTTGACAGGCCCACCAGCTTTAGCATAGATCATGATAAAGTTAATATACAACTTTTGGTTCAGATTCTATTAGAACCTTGCCAGATCTTGCGCAAATCTTAACTGTAATAAAGCTTGCAGTGACAGTGGATGCTTGGAGTCAGAAGTGGTCAATTGTTTAGAGAGAAAAATTTGTCATATCTTCAGATATGTTAGTGAAACCATGGCAGATAAGACAGCTCAGGGTTTGTGTCCACTGCTTTTGAATATTTTAATTGTTGTAAGCCTAGCCGTAAGGAATTTCATCTTCAAATCTTAACAAGAATATCATGCACAACACTATCTTATGATTTATTAAGTATATTTGGACAGTTTTTAGAATCTGAAATAAGCACCAGAGACCAGCAGACTGCTGCTTTAACATTTAAGCTATAAATGTGAGCAATGTCTATTAACATATCTGTTCACCATCCTACTTTTATTGAAATGGAATGAAGCTGTGTCAGGGGAAATTCAGATTGGACATTAGGAAAAGTTTATTCATGGAGAGGGTGGTCAGTCACTGAAACAGGCTTCACATGGAACTGGTCAGGGCACCAAGCCTGTGAGAGTTCAAAGAGTGTCTGGACAATGCTCTTAGTCATATGGTTTAGTTTTAGACAGTCCTGTGAGGAGCAAGGAGTTGACTCAATGATCCTCATGGGTCCCTTCCAACTCAAGATTTTCTATGATTCTATGATTCTAAACTTATGAAAATAAACAAATTTCAAAAGATCATGGAGATTCAGCGGATCATTATGACAAACCGATTTCCTCTTACCCATTGTTCCAACTGGGATTAAAAATAGATTTTGTCAAGCCATAATCCTTAGTGAAAGTATGGTGTGAATACTGAAATGTTGGCATTCCAGCCATACAGCTACTCTCCCCTTTTTTCACTCCCTTCCCAACTCCTTTGGAGAACTTGATGACTGTAGTGGGTTAACCTTGACTGGATGCAAGGTGCCCACCAAGCAGCTCTATTACTCCCCCTCCTCAGCTGGAGGGGAGACAAAATATGATGAAAGGTTCATGGGTTGAGATAAGGACAGGAAGGTCACTGACCTATTACTGTCACAAGCAAAACAGACTCAACTTGGGAAAATTAATTTAATTTATTGCTAATCAAAGGTCAGTGTAGGATAAGAAACAAAAAAAAAATCTTAAAACATATTCTTCCCACCCCTATCTTCTTCCTGGGCTCAGCTTCACTCCCAATTTTCTCTGTGTCCTCCTCTCAAGTAGCACAGGGGGACGGGAAATGGGGGTTTTGGTCAGTTCGTCTATGTTATCCATGCCTTCCTTCTCACACTCCTCCCCTGCTCCAGCATGGGGTCTCACCCATGGGAGATAGTCCTACATGAACTTCTCCTACCTAAGTCCTTCCCCTGGGCTGCAGTTCTTCAAGAACTGTTCCAGTATGGGTCCTTTCCACATATCCTTTTCACAGGATGCAGTCCTTCAGGAATGGACTGCTCCAGCATGGGAGCTGTGGGTCCACAGGTCCTGTCAGGATCCTGCTCCAGCATAGGCTTCCCAGAGTCACAGCCTCCTTCAGACATCCACCTGCTCTGGTGTGGGTTCCTCCACAGGCTGCAGGTGGATATCGGCTCCACCATGGACATCCATGGGCTGCAGTGGGACAGTCTTCTTCACCCTTGTCTTCACCATGGGCTGCAAGAGAATCTTTGCTCGAGTGCCTGGAGTATTTCCTCCTCCTCCTCCTTCTTCACTGACCTTGGTGTCTGCATAGTTGTTTCTCTTACATATTCTCACTTCTCTCTTCCAGCTGTTATAAGCAGTTTTTGCCCCTTCATAATATGTTATGAAAGAGGTTCTACCACTGTCGCTGATTAGCTCAGCTTTGGTCAGTGATGGGTCTGTCTTGGAGCCCTCTGGCACTGACTTTATCGGACCTGGGGGAAGCTTCTGGCATCTTCTCACAAAAGCCACTTCAACACCCCACCCCACACCCCCATGCCCTGCCACTACCAAAACCCTGCCATGTAAACCCAAAACTGAAAGTCTAATCTACAGAAAACTCACCCCTGGATTATTAGCTATTCATTTAAGGCATGCCATATTTACAAATTACTTTCACTTGTGTAGGCTCAGATAATATTAACAATGGCAGTGAGACTTGATTTAATATGTTTCAGCTTGTGTCTGATTCCTCTTGTCCTGTTGGTGGGGACTACTGAGAAGAGTCTGCCTCCCTCTCCCTCTTCTTCATTCCCTCCCATCAAGTATTTAAACATATAGATAAGATCCCTTCCGAGCCTTTTTACTTCCAGGTTAAACAGACTCAACTATCTCAGCTTACTCTTTTGTGAAAGATACTCCAGTCCCTTAATCTTTCTAGTGGTCCTTCTCTGGACTCAGTCCAGTATGTCCATACCCTTCTTGTACTGAGGAGACCAGGACTGGACACAAAACTCCAGTTGTGGCCCCACTAGTCCTAAGTGGTAACTCCATCTGAACACAAGAAATTACTTCTTTACTGTGACAGTGGTCAAACTCTTGGGCAAGTTGTGTCAGGAAGTTGTGAAGGCCCCAACCACGTATGTATTCAAAACCTGACTGGACACAGGTCTGGCCAACCAGCTCTAGGCCATCCTGCTTGTGCAGGAGGTTTGGACAAGATGATTTCCAGAGGCTCCTTCCAATCATTCTGTGGTTCTGTGAAAGCCAAATATAGAATTCTAAATTCAAATGACACTTCTATATAGAAAACTGAGTATTCTGTTGCTAACAACCTGCAACCATAGGTTGACATTAGTATCAGATACCTGGCTGTAATACTTCAACTTTGATCTTTTATTCCCTGTCATCTCAGGTATCATTTCTATACCTGGTCTTTTCTACAGCAACAAAACCCAGGTGTTACAAATCTTGATTTATAATGAAGTAACTAATCTGTTCCAACATTTCTTTCTCCCAGATGCCCTAAAAGCTAATAAAAATTCAACTATCATTCCACAAAAGAAAATGACCTAAATATTATTAGAAATTG
>VZSC01001952.1:8535-29125 GCA_013398225.1 Steatornis caripensis
CTGCCTGTGCTCCAGTTTGTGCCCATTGCCCCTTGTCCTGTCACTGGGCACCACTCAAAAGAGTCTGGCCCCATCCTCTTGACACCCGCCCTTTAGATGTTTGTAAGCATTGATGAGATCTCCTCTCAGTCTTCTCTTCTTCTTTTTTCTTCAATTTTGTTTTCTTTTACTTGTAAAGGATGCCAATTAATATTTCACATCTATGAGTCATTTACACTCTGTACTGTGCAGAAATCCAACGCGCCCTTCTCATGACAGAGTTCAAACTCATCTCACCTAAATTGTGGCATTTACCTAAACTGTCACCAGTCGGAGGGTGAATTGTCTTCCTGATGGTTATCTCCTTCCATTGACTGCAGAGAAAACTTAGGTCAAAAGCAATCCAAACAGACATCTCAGCACAGCACTTCCTTAGTTAGGGAGGGGGCACCAACATCTGTGCGTACTCTTTTTAGGCATTATGTTATTGTTTTTATGTGCTTGTGTTAGGTATACTAGATCTTGCAACTTGATGATAAAAAGGAAAATTCTGGATTGGAGGAAGTATAAGAACCTGAGGAGACTGTGAAACTATTTTCCAGTGGAAACATCCATTTTAAAATACACTTGATGTTTAGTCATCTGCAAAAAACTTGGCAGGTAGTTAGCATCACCTACACACTGGGACAGTATAGCCCAGGATGTTATTTGTTTAGTCCCACTTCTGGCACTGATCATTTATGTAACCTTGGACAGATGTTTTCCCAATCCCTGTCCCTCTGCCTACCTTTTAACTCTTCTGTCTGCTTATATTATGAACTTTCTGCTGCAAGGGCTTTGTTTCTATACAATGACCAGATGTGATGACTAGAATCCATGCCCTGAGGACCAGGATCCTTCAGAGGAATTGCCCCTTCCCAAGGCTCTTCCCTAGAGGATGTAGGCAGAGAGGGCTAGTTGGAAAAGTTCTTGGTAGTAACAGAGCAGGAGTTAGAGGTAACTCAGGACTGAAAGCTCTCCATGGCCTAAACATGACTTGGAGGCAAGGTAAGCCTCAGGTAAAGGTGCTGTAGGGGATTAGGGGCTTTTATTGAACAGCCTCTCATATAGTCCCAATGGAACCTATACAGCATGATCAGGAGGTGATCAAAACCCACTGATCTGCAGAGAAAAGGTCAAGAAATTAGTAACTTACGAGGAGTGTTTGTACTAAGTCTTCAGACTCAGTTAACACTTTTAGACCATGAAGTCAAGAAATGAGAGACTTGTGAAGAGTGGCTGTACTGAGTCTTCAGACCCAGTTAGTGCTTTTAGAGTCCACCATGGGACATATTAAGAAACCACACATGCACTCTGTGTGTTGTGTATAGACTGAGGCATCACATCAGATCAGAGATATTCTATTTACATTAAGAGTCTTTACACCTCTGGCATTACCCTTCAAAGGAACACAAATTTCATTTGCAGTTCCCTGAAATCTGCACAGTCTTAGTGTAAATGGCTGTGGAGATCTCAGCTCTTCCTCCCAAATGTGAGTCCGCATCTCTTATTATCTACAAGGTCAAGATGATGCCACCAGTTTTCCTTCACCTCCAAAGCTATGCAAAATCTGTATCTCTTTTCAGGTGGTCCAGACTTCAGACATTCAGGAACTGAAATGAGAAATAATTTTTAAATGCCCCCAGGCTGGCAGGAAGCTGCACTGACCCCAGAACTACAACAGGAAAGTCTTACAGCTCTGTTGATCAGCTCTGACAAGAACTTGTGACACTTTACCTCTCAAATTGGTTTCAGTTCCCCAGTGACATTTGTGTCAAAGCTGAGTGCCACTTGCAAATAGGGATGGTTGCATTGTCCTTGAAAAAGGCACATAAAAATACAGTTCAAACTTTTATAAAGCCCTGCGGTTTACTCATGTTAAAGGATTTGTACATGGTATTGGAATGACCAAGTGTGATGATACATAATCAGCGATTAATGAACTGCTCACTAACGAAAGACGAGTCACTGGTTCTGGTACAGCAGGAGGGGGGGCAGAGGCTAGATGACCTGATGATATCTCTTCCAGGCCTATTTTCTGTTATTCCATCGTCATACTTCTCTATCACATATGGAAAATCCATGCATACAGAACAGATCTATAAACACTTGCCCTCATTACAGTTGCCCTTCTAAAACAGTTTTTCAATATCTGAAACAAGTTCCTTTCTTTACCACTCAGATTTTGAATTTGGCAGTTACAGTGTTACAATCTTACAGCTTGTCATCATAAATATGCTCATTTTATGACCATGCAGGAGAGTATTTGCATTAACATTGTACTGAAATGCAGTGATTCAAGTTCCTGTCCTTTAGCATTAGTTTTCCTGTAAAAATGATCTAAAAATCACCTTGAATATGTGTTTTCTCCATCAGCAGCCCACAATTCAAAAAAGAAGATAATACAAAGTATTTGAATTTTAAACTCTCAGTTTAATTTAATTGAAAAGCACGATATTTCTTATTAATACTCTATATGCCTAACTGCTCTGGTAAGAAATCTGAAGGACTGCATGGGCAGTTAGGAAGAAAAAGATTCAGTACATTGGATCTTTTAAATGAGTAGATTATTCTGGCATGCTCAAATTTTACATGACGTACTTAAGAGCTCGTTTGTAAGTTTTCTGTCCAGTGTTCAGTGAAACAGAAAAATTGCCATCAAAATTACAGTAAAATAGCAGTATTTAGTATTACATAAGAAACTATTATTATTGCATCAGCTTCTGGTCTTAATTACAACATGTTTGTGAGAACAAGTTTGTTGGTCATTTACTCATCCCACCACCATCTCTTGCTGCCCCTGTCTCCACTGTGACTGCCTTCAACTCTCTCCCTCTCCCTCCCTTCAGGGATATGATTTAATGGTGGGAGGGTTGTTACACAGCTGAAGTTTGTACGAGGACTGTGGCAAGCAATGCAGATGTAACTTAATGAACAAAGTTGAAATTTCACCTGTGAAAAGAGCAGAGTGTTCTCTGAAACTGGAATTACAGTAGTAGTTCTTCTTATCTTTGCTCCAATCAGAAGTTGCTGTGAATGACCAAGTGAAGTAGCAAGGAACAAAGGAAACAGTGACAGAGAGATGCACCAGTTTTCTCTCCAGAGGTAACCAAGGTTTTTACAACATTGTCACATACTAAAACAGCCATGTGGACTTCACACCTCCATAAAGGACGTATTCCGCCCTATTCCAGGATAAACATAGTCTTCTGCCTCTGCTGCCCTGGAGGCACTGAGCCGATCTTAGGCCAGTGACTTCTCTTTAGGAGCTGAAGTATTACATGGATATTAGAATGGTCATGGAAATAGCTGAAGCTCCAACACCAGCAATCCATGAGCTTGGTTTGGGAGGGAAGCAGGAGAGGATAGACATGATCCTCATCTATCTCTTTTCAAAGCACTTCAGTAGCTCCACTGTCTTTCTCAATCTCTTTGAGGTAGTCATTGTACTTTCCTCTCATCGTGACTGCCTGGCCTGTCTTTGTAAGACTGGGCAGACGGCAGAGATGGAAAAGGAATACCAGGCTGCCCAAATAATGCCTTTTTGATTGGGTCCAATGAAACATTTCCCTCTTAGTGCAGTGGTGTGACATTAGATGGTGTAGGTTTCTCCTAGCATCTCTCATCGGGCATGCACTGAACCATCCTAGTTGAGATGGAGTTACCTGGCAAGATTTCACAAGCCCAGTAGGTTGAGGCATCCTTCTGTATCTGCTCAGTTGCAAACTTTAAACTTAGATTTCACCTTCACAGACATTCAGCTGGCAAAGGAGACAATCTGGTCCACATCCTCTTGTAAATTAAAGAACCCGAATTCATCTTTCTGGATCAGGGTAAAAAAGAGCCCCATCGTCTGCAGCCCCAGATAACCACACAGTAATTGTCCAGGTCAAAGGGGTGTGCCAACTTCCTTTCCATGCCACAGGCCACAGAGTAGTCCGTATCACCTTAAGACTGATTTACTCCCTAAACCAACTTTAAGCTGCAGCTATACAGGAAAGCAAGTATATCACCAGTGACTAGAATAATGGGATAAAAAGATTTATAAGTGGCTAAGTAAAACTGCCAGCCGGGCTATGCAGAATAGGGCAAGGACAACTCTGACACTGATGGTCTCACCTGGAGAAAAATTTCTCTCTAACCTCAATCTGGTAATCAGTTTATTCATGAGTGCAGGACACAGCATACCTAAACTATGCCACAGGAGGTCAGTTTCCCTTGGTCTTAAATCCTGCTTATAACTATGATCAATGTCAAATGCATCAGAGAGAGACAAAAAGACAAAAAAAAAAAGGCCAAATATTAATCAAAGGAGAAACTTTGTTGTCCTTATAGAGCATATAAATAACTAGTAGAAGCCCTAACATGGATTAATACAGTGGTAATGTATCACAAACACAGAGCCCATCAGGCCTGTTTGAGATCCCCTGGATGACTCAAGAACCACTGTATCAGAAGAATATCTCCAGTAACCTCTCCCAAGCCTGATAGCTTCCTTCATTTTTTTAGGTCCTACCTGCCTTACAGGAGCTATACTAATACCTGGCATCTCCACCTAATGTTTCCAACATACATTTTGTAAGGGACACTCTACCCAGCACTTCACTTCCGTATAGGTAGATCAAGTCGCCTGCATTCTACCCATCTAACATAACGCATTATCTCTCAGAAGAAGTAGCACTAAAAAGACAACAGGACTCTTATGCAAACAATAAAATACTCTGCTTGAATTTTCATTCCAGGTCAGAAAATATTAAATCAATCCATGCAAAATGAGGAATAATCAGTCAAAAAACCCAAGAAAAACCCATCCCAGCATACTCTTAAGCATGGTTATTATTTTTCTGACTGGAGGGTTAAAATTACAATACACTGAGGAAGGAGCTCTCCAACATCTGAGGATTCTCCTTCAACATCCAAGGTTGATGGATCTCTTCCAACATCCCTCTAACAACCGAGGAGAAGCCCGTGCCTGTAGGTCCTAGGCACAGACAGTCATCAGCCTATTAATTCACTGAGGATTCCTACTTGGGTAAAATACTTGGTTTTACCTGACTTTAAACCCTTCTTCATATTTACAGCTAGATATCTTGGGAAAACAAATCCAGCCTAATAGCATTTACATCATCCGTTGTTACGCATCTCATCATTCTGTCAGATGACCAATGCAAAAATGTGAGACTGAACACAATGGTACCAGAGTTTTAGGGGTCAGTGGTGCTAGGCCTCTGCAGCTGATTCAAGATCAGGTCGATAGTGGGTGCAGATGACTTGTCGGTAGGAGGGTGTCAGAGATAAATGAGAAATCTGTAAGCCCAAACTGGCCTTAAGCAGAAGATGAGAACTTTTTCTTCACCCACATAAATGGATGTCCTTGTGTGACACCAGATGTGCTGGCGGCTCCTTTCCACTGAGCAGCTACAAGCTGTAGCATCCAAATGAACTGACTGGAGACTATCCTGAGCTGTGGATGTATCACCTGCCTCCAGCTCACACTGAAACGTGCAGTGGTTTTTACATTCATTAAGTGATGTACAGACCAATGTCACCATTACTGTATGCCTTGGAGGGCAACACACCACATGGTTCTATATCTGAGTACAGACAGTTTTGCCACTGCTGGCAACTCTGTGGTGAAAGTTTGTAAGCTCTGTCATTTATGAGCCGTGACAGAAATTGAGGTCACTCTCATTATAGAAAGGAACCTTTAAAAGAGCACATCACTGTCCCATGGACAATGACATTTACAAATGTTTTTGTTGTTTTCAGCGAGCAAAAAGTATCACCCGTTGTGGTAATATCATAGTGGAAATACAATGCTGCTGGAAAAGCAAAATCCAGGCTAATACAACCTCATCCATGAGTTTCATGCTCAATAAATCCACTGGAAATTAAACTCAGCTGATAACGTTTCAACAAGTGTCTTAATTCCCCTATAATCAAGTACATTAACAATCCAACATATTCATTTTGAATGGCTTCAGCTTCTCAGCGTAGCATATTGGAACAATTCAACACATCTGGGACTGAATTAATGTCACAAACAATTCCATACACTCAGAACGATCTTCTTGCTTTGCACTACATAGCAGACAGTCCTCAGAGCAAGCAGTATTAAAATATCCCCCACTTGTATAAGTCACCCTTGGAACTGAAATGAGCTATTACTAATTAGTGGCATATCTTCTGTGTTTATACAGCACCATTTGTGTGCCTGGTACATGTGAACAAAGTCACTACCCCAAGGAGCTTATAGTCTAAATTATACAGATAGCTAACCACATCATTATAAACTTGTTATATATTTGAATGTATAAAGGAGGCAGAGCAAGACAAAACCGTGGGGAGTGAATACATCTGTTTTGCAAGGGAATCTGAGCTAGGATATCAGGTTATGCAAGGACATAAGCCACTCTTTTAATAAGTGTATCTGCTATGATATAGAATTGGGTGGGTGTGGAGTGGGGTTTCACTAGAGCAGATGCTGGGGAGATGTTTAAAGCTAGATCCAATAAAAGACACTGCAACTTTTAGGTCTTGCCGCCTACTATATTAACTGGGCTACCTCCAACAAAGGATTTATGTGTGTAAAGCAGGCAATGATGCCCAAGGCATATCTAAATTCCCACATGTGGTTGCTGCTTAACCCTGGACGTGCATTAAGAATCAAGACAATGTTTTACGTTACCCAAGTCCCCAGGATTTGCTGCTCCTTCTGTCCACAGCCATAAGACACTACCAGTGCCTCAGAGAGATCATCAGGAAAAGAAGTTTCCCACCCGTTTTTTCTTTTGTTCTTCATTTCATAGCTTCCTTTCCACTCATAACCACACCCCCACTGCACAAAGGGTTTGAGTCTTTTAGTAACTTCTTCCTTTCCTCCAACGTGTACGGTGCTTTGGCTCTTTGAATCTGACCTGCAGCACTCAGGAAGCAATTTCTGCATCCGTCCGTAAGGTTAGCTGATGCAGCAAAAATCTCCAGAGTACGTAATGCCTTTCTTCATGCTACTGAACTTAGTTCCCGGGAATCTATATGTACTAACAGGTCTGCTTTTACAGGACAGGTGGCCATTTTCTTCCAGTATGATTCTGGGTAATACCTTTTTATCTCTGTACAACAAACATCATGCAAAGGAAGAACAAAGGCTCCTTGGGCCCAGAGAACAATGGCAACAACTTTGAACAAAAACTTTAAGCCTAGCTGTGTATATACACCTCCCATTGCTGTGGGAGGTTTCCAAGAGCACCTAGAGAATGCCACTACAGGACTTTTAGAGGGCTACCACCCTGTTCCTACCCAGTAAAGCATAAACTTTGGTCTTTGATCTATAGAAAGGTTGTTTGCAAATCCCACAATATTTTCAGTTTATAACCAACATTAATTATACTTGAAAACTCTTGAGTTAATCCAGTGATATTCTCTTTCCCCAGATTGCCTTTACACATTTTTTAACCTTTCAGTTGATCTCTTGAAATTAAGTGCATAGGAGCAGAGACTGGAGTATTTTTCGAGGCAGCCTTTACCATTATGCCCTTAACAGCGTTTGTCAAGTGTATTGAAAGTCCTCTATCAGTTGAATGTGTCACATCATAGTACGGAAGGTGTGCTATGACAAATCAACGAGAAACCCTTGCCTGCAGGAAATGCTGGCCTTGTGACAAAAACACACATCACATAAAAATCTGGAAATTCTTTTTTTTTTAATCATCAGTTTCCGATCAATTTTCTCAGAAAAAAATATTGTCCTTAACACAAAAATTCTATTTTATGGTGAAAAATATGTTTTGTGGATCAATAGATTGAAGCCTAAATGAAAGTGATATAATCATCTTGTCTGATCTCCTGTAGAAATCCATCTGAGGAATATCATTAACCAAAGATCTTTGCATCAACCTTGTAACTTCTTTAGAAGTAATGACATTTTAGAATAACATGTGGATTTAAACAGTTCAGAATCTACCACAGCCAATTCATTATCTCTAATATCAAAAATATGCTCCATATTATACAGCATCAGCCTCCACACTTTGTGTCACATCAGGATATTTTATTCTATTCTAACTAACTACTCCCCAGGAAAAATATCTTTCCCAGGTAGGACTGTGCTCAAATCACCTGTCAGCTTTTTCTTGAGTAAGCAGAACAGACTGAGAAGGCATGTTTCCTGCACTATCCTGTGGCTGTTTTCTGAATTATTTATCAATTAAAAGAAAAATGTCAGCTTGCTTTGGTACATTGCCTTGTTTCTAGCTGGATACCCTAAGAAATGCTCATTGATAAGTATGAATGCTATTGTCTTTCTCTCAGGTTTAACCAAAATGAAGATTACTTCTCAGCTTAGGCTGGAAGTGAATTGATTTGATGACACTTGCTTATACTCTTGTAAACTAGCAGAAGTTTCAATAACTGATGATTCCTTTTTGAGAACACAGATGAAAGCAGCTAGAAAAGAACAAGTAATCCCAAACCTTTCTGAAAACCTCATTAACTTGAAAGTTGAATCTTGGGCTTCAATAGGAGTCATCAGGCCAAAATCTGTGTGTGAGAATTTATATATATATATATATATATATGTATACAGATGATACACATACGTACACATATATCATACACATCTATTTTTTTATATATATTTATATAAATGCAAAAAGTTGTGGACCATATGTGGCTTCTGCCTTTGTACACAGCCCACTAAGGAACTTTCAACTGCAGCTGTCTTTGACAGAAGACGACTGTTGGATTTTTTCCAGCTGCGCCAGGACCAACATTTATGTCTTGGCTCTCAGGAGGGCCCATTCAAGTGCAAAGTCACCAGCCCACATCCATTCAGCCTGGAGAACCCTGAGTTTCTGCATCATGCTTTTTACCCAGTCTTTCAAACTGACTGCTGCTGTGCCTCTCCCTGGTCACCAAGACCAAAGTTACTTTGTCTTCGGAGGCAAGGAAGGAGGGGACATTCATTTACAACAAAGCCCTAGAGCCTGTTGGTCTTCTTTTGCAAAAGCCCTTAAATCCATGCATAGAACATGCACTTGCTAGATCTACAACCACTGCACTGTTTGTAGGAGGAAGGATGAGAAGAAATCTGGCTACTTTTAGATAAAATGAAATTGTCTGTAACTTTAGGATGTTACAGTACTACATATTATTTGTTTCTCCTCTACAGTTACAGACCCCCGTAAATTTAGCCTAGAAAGTGTCATAAAATGGTAGGCTTAATTCTAATTTTAAGAAATCTAATGAGACAATTCTATGTCCTTAAGATTTCTTTGGAAAAGAAATTTGTATAATCTACAGGCAAAATAGTTTTCAGATACTTAATTATAAAAAGCGATTTGAACTTGCAAATATGGCAGGCCTGTTGCACACTAAAGCCTAAAAACTATGAGATGTGCATCAAGAATATTTTTAATACAATCCAAATCCTATTGGAATGGACATAAGCTTCCCATTAACTTCAGTAGAGTTTCGCTCCAGCCGTTAATCCATTCAATGCAGTGTCAGGTCAAAAAAAAACTCAGCCTGCTTTGCCGTTAGTGAGGCATATGGAAGTTCAGCACAAGATTTTTTTGCTAAAGAGACGTTGGAATAAGGGTGAAACAATGAAGGGAGGGAAGGGTAAATCTACACAAATAATTTTGCGAGGCAAAATTCCACAGTGACCACAAGCATCTCACTTATTTCAGCTGACATCTTGCAAGTAGGTACATGGTTGCATTTGTAACACTTCCCCGTATTCTTCCCCCAGGACATAGCTTTGTTTACACTCCCAGTGCTGTGAATTTACAACTGAGGCATTGTTTGGATTATTACACGTAATAGGAACTGTACTTTCACAGATGGCTTACCTTCCTTGCCAGATGTCTGTTTTTAAGTGTCCTAACAACTACTGTGTATGCTAACTTCGTTCAGTGTATTAAAAAATATTTTTAGGCTATTTTTGTAATCACCGAAACAACTTACGAGGAATGAACTGGATTTACCAGCGCTTGCAAGCTGGAAATCAGCTACGACTCTCTTTCTAAAAAATTAATGCTTCTGTGCCGCTGGATCTGCCAGGCAGGAGACGTGAATTACTGGATTAAAATCCTGTTTGCGACAGACCGTAGATAATTTTGTAGCTATATGCCTCCAGATCCCCTTTGAGCCTTAGAAATCTATGATTCACCTTCTGAACATGCTTCACACAATCACCACAATTATCAAACAAACCCCTAATTTCTTGCTTCAGAAGATTACAGTCTGGAAAACCAAAGGAAACAGACAATGCCTGGGGGTTGAAGAAAGAGCATATAAACAGCACAGATGGGCTCCAAAGATACTGTTGAGCAGCATTGCCAAATGCAAACATTTCAAAACTGTGAGTCAGGCACCAGAAAAGACTTGAAATTTACTTACAATTCATGAGATGTGAAAAGTAACTTATTTCAGTAACACCTGCGTTATTGTGCAGGCACATTCGCTACCCAACTGCCTGTCAGTTGTCCTCCCCCAACAGTTTTTGCATCCATTGGCTAATTTCAACTATGTTTGACAGAAGAGCGGAGAGCTGAATGGTGTTGACTCCTTACGAGATCTGTGGGTAGCTGGGTTGGGGTCAAGCCCATGCTAGTGGCTGCACAGAAAGGACAGGGATACCTGGGACCTGGCCTGCACTCATCAATTCACCCTCATGCATGCAGCTCCATACATGCCATGTGCAAGCCAACCAAGCCAGGAGAGCAAGCTGCAGACAGTGTATGGGGCTGGACGTAGAGGGGGAGCAGGTTGATATTTGGGGAAACATGAAGGATATCATTCGAAGGGTAGAGGGAGAAAGCAAGCTAATGCAGCTGGACAGCATGGGGTGTGAAGAAGGCTGTGGGCATTGTGGCAGTGGGGTATGGCAGTGCCCAAGATCCAGGTGAAGCTCCACAGCCACAGCAGGCTAGCTATATTTCAATCCCAGATGTCCACGACAGATATTAAGCACCAGATAGACTAAACGGGACTTGTAAGTCCTTCTTCACAATAGTGTACTTGAAGGGTTTAGTGCCCCTGCATCCTTCCCCTTGCTGCTGGATGCTACTCCATTGCCCTCCCAGTTATGCTCGCTCCTTTGTGATCTGATAACTCATTCACTGTACATCCGTACAAGTGTACCATAACTTGCTTCAGAGTAAAATAAGTTAGTGAAGACCTAACACTGAATTAAAGCAAAGTGGTCTGGAGGAGGGCTGGCAATGGACAGGAGACAGGAAGGCAAATGGAAAGCTCCTCAAGATGAGAAGTTACTCAAGCCAAGGTACTGTGAAGTAAATCCTGGAGATCTTCCTTACTGAATCACCACTGCTAACCCAGCAAGATATCTGTGTTTCCAAAAGTTCTTTTTTATCATGCCTTACATGATGAGAAGTGAGTGTTTTCTCTCCGTTTTCCTGTTGACAGCTATTGCAATTGCAAGTTCACCGCCTCCATCAGTCCGAAGGAGCTGAATGAGGACTGTGTGCTCAGGGAATCTGAATTCCTCCTCCTGGCCCCTTGCTGCAACAATCGGTGCACATCAGCAGAGAAGCACGACTCTCTGATGGTCAAGTCCCCAAGCTATGAACAAATGAAGATTTGTCAACCTGGTGTCTTTCAGAAGCACAGCTTTCTCACATGGCCTACGGCGTCATGTTTCTCACTTTATTTTGAAATAATTTGAGATTCTGCTTTACATAACATTAGAAAAAGACTTCTGAAGGGAAACAGAAGAGGCCTAAGGAAGCTGTAATATCTGAAGTTTTAGTTTATAAAAGACATTACATACATACCTGATACCAAGAGTCGTGTGGTACTGTTGCGGTTTGTCACTTGCAATACCGGCCTAAGGAATCTGCCCTTACCCCTGCAGTATGGCTACAGAGCTATGCAAACAGTAACACTAAAACTCATCTGTCGCATTTCAGGTGCCTTTTCCACTGTTCCACTAGGTTTGTCATCATCCCTTTACCCCAGGAGGAACTGACTTTAGAGAAGCTCTGTCAGATAGGTAATGGCCCATATAGTCAGCTCAGTTCTAGAGGTATATAAATCCAGAACAACTCAAGTGGTGAGCAGAGACGTTTTGAACTTACTTCACTGTAGATGGGTAAAAAGTCATGGCTGTCTCAGGGTTTGTGTGTTTCTTGCTTTCTGTTGCAGTGCAATCATTGTTTACAGATTTTTGCAGTGACCACATATGATCACCTGGACAGTTGTCCTCCTTTACGCATCACCGTTGCCAGAGTAAACAAGCTCTAACACATGCGCTGGAAGTGAAGGCTCCCCTACGCAATTGCTGAGGCCTGTCAAAAGCATGGTTTAATAGAAACTGTATTTCTGTAATGAAAACAAATAGACTTTAAACAGTTCAGCTGGAGTTCATAGAGAAGCGGAGGCTCGTTGACTGATTTTTCTAGCTGAGCAGCAAAGTAAAAGCATATGTCTAACAGCATTCAGTATGACAAGTATAAGAATGGATTGTGATAATCTGATTTAAAAGAAGAAAATGTGGACCAGGTGGTCAGTTAACCTTGTCTGTGTCACAGGTTTTACATACATTTTTGCATATTGATACTCATATTATCACCACATCCTCTCATTTATTTAGTCTCCCCTCTGTAGTAACTGATATTTTGGCTCACAGTGGTGTTCTTGATATGAAAGAATGATGATTTCTCAGCAGTTTCAGCCTGTGGTCTAGGGCTGGCAGCTTAATCAGGAGATGTGATGTTGTTTCAGAGGCAATGGGCCATGTCGGGAAGCATGCTGGGATTTCTCAGACTGAAGTCCAGCATTTTCTGAAAAGCTTCTGCCTTGTCACAGCGAATTTAATACCATATCAATATGGTTGGGCTACGGGTAAATGCATGACAATGTTGGATCAAGACGAAGGCAAAGTTCTATGTTATCTTTGCAGAAATCAAACCAACTCATCTCTTAAAGAGAGAATTTTTCTATTGTCAGAGAAAGGCTGAGATTACCCATTGGAAGGAAGAAACAAGCCTGGCCAACATAGACCATCCTATGGAAAGACTAACCAGGCAGGCTCTCTAGCGGGGAGTCAGATTCAGAGACAACAGCAGGACACAGCGAGAGCTCGAGAAGTGAGCATGAGTGTCTCACATGTAGGTAAGCCCCAGGTGATCCCTCGCTGTCCCCAAAGAAGGTGGGTACACACTGTGAGTCAAAACACACAAGAGAAACCCATGTGCCCTAGAAATACTAATTGCAGCCATCAAAAGCCTGATGACACCGGCAAGGGATGGACAGCCACCAGGGAGTGAGATTTGCTAACTTGGGCACAGTCCAGGCCCCACTGAATTCAGGGAGGCTTTGCCATTAATTTCATCAGTGACGGGTTTACTCCCAAGAATTTTCTTTTCCTATAATCTTTTTATCTTAGTCAGCACCCTGCTCAAAACCACACAAGGCTGTTTTCTGCACTGAAGAAAAGTGTTATGAGTGCTGAAATTGTAAAATAAACATTAGTTGTCTTGGCTCTCCTTCATAACACATATTCCACTTCAATTTAAAAATTAAACTGAGCCTCTCAGTGCGGCTGTTCGAGCACCTTGCCCGGCCTTGCTGTGCCGCGTACCGCTTGGACCTCGCTGCCAAGCGTAAACACTTGAATAATCCAAGCCAGGTGATTAGCATAAAGACTCTTTTAATTTCTATTATGGTATCAGTATTTTTTAAATGTATATGATGCTTAATTTATTCATTTCAGGGCCATATATTTGCAGGTTCCATGTCTTTGTTTAACAGGTAAGTTTTATATCGCTTACTACATAAATAGCTTGGAAGATGAGTGCGAGTGACAGAGCCAGGAATAGAATGTAAAGGCGCTCGTTAACAATCACGAGTTCATCCTCCAGCACATGCTGTGATTATTGTATTATAGAGCTAATATTTTCTCCTTCTAACCCTCTATACACACCCCTTATTTACAGTACTCATAATCCCCTAGGATACGTTATTATATTTGGATTAAAAGATGTCTGAAAAGTTTTAACCTGTACTTTGTCACTGTGTAGCAAGCAAAGATAAAATCAGAAAAGAAAAGCAATCCACCTGTTACATGTGAGTTCTTTCAGAACCTTTTTGGTAAAATTTTGCTTGATTGGAGGGGGTCTGGAAAACAGAGGACAAAGAATTACTGTGAAACCAATAAAACCTACATGTTTCTGTGCTGCTGTACAACATGAAATCTTTTCCTGATTGTGTATGTGTATTTTGCAGTGCTTGCTTCAAATTCTTTGTCCTCTTTAGAAAAGTACAATAATGAACAGATTATATTGCTCCATTTCAAGGAAAAAAAAAGAAAGAAAAGCCAACTGGAACACCAGATTATATAAATAAAGGCAATTTTTACTGACAGTGTTCTGATCCAAATATTTATTTATTTCCTAACTCATACAAAATTGATGCTTGTGGAGGTATTGAGTTGGAAAATGAATTCTTCTAGTTATCCACAGAGAACATATAGTACCAATGAAGCAATGAAAACTTCTTTGATTTGAATAAGAAATATATTACATATAATTTACAGAAACGAGATCTAGTAACATATAGAAAATGATGTTTTAAAGCGATGGTATCAGGAAGGGGATGGATACTTGTCTCTGCTACGGCTGGAACAGGTCGTCCTTCACCCAGGTCCAGCCTGCGGATGGGGAGGCTTCACTTCCACAGCGCCAAACGGGAAAGCTAACTATTACCATTGCCAGGTACTAGTACACCTGTTTGCTTGTCAGACAGTCACCTCTCTCCTCAAGGCTCACACATCATCCAGTTTATGCAGGTTCGTAACACACTTTCTGCACTATTGAATTTGGCTGGATTCAGACCAGAGACCTACATGTAAAAGCCTAAAAACAGAAGGAGGCTCTGTTCTACTAGAAATTTATTTAGCAATCAGATGGAAAACTTGGCTTCAGGGAAAAAAAAAAAAAAGAGTTAGATACCAGAAAGAGATGAGAAAGTCAGACCTGGATAAAATGAGTTCTAATTTTTAACATAAATGAAAGTGTTATTCAAGGTTTGTATATGAGTCATGCCAACTTCTATGTAGATGAGAAATGTAATGAAATGGTATCTAAGGCATTATAAATTTTGCTATTTACACGAAAGAGAAAAAAGAAAGGTTTTTTTCATTTTTTGTTTCCCTTCATATCTTGCATACTTATTAAAATGTAGGGTTGCAAGTACCCATAGAAAAAATACAAACGTGCAGAGAGAATAACCACTAGAAAGAAAAAAAAAAGCAACTAAGTCCTATAACTGCATTTAAAATAATTCAGTCCTGTCTAAAGAGTCAAATCATGTTCTTTTTCCTCCCTGCATAAAAGTTGCACTAGTGTTCATAACAAAAGAAGAAGAAAAGCACAGTTGCTTCATAACACTGGACATAGCTTTCCAGAAACAGGATAGCAACTACTCAGAAATGCTATGGAAAACACTGATCACATAGTAACTTGCTATTTACATTAAAGATAGTACACTTTAAAAGCAATTAAAAATAAAAGAAAAAACAACCCAGATTTCAGTCATAGGACAGTTTTCTGTATAATGTAGAGTCTATGTTCTTTGTTTTTTGTCCAGCATTTCTTTCAAGATATCTATCTCTATATACAGATATATGTCTGAGAGAGATGTATCAAAAGCTAAAACACATCTGGATGGAGAGCCTGCAAATTTTGTCTCAGGCTACATTTGCAGTACACAAACCCCCACAGAAAAAAATATGCTGGAATGACACATTTCAATGAAATGACATTCCCTGTCCATGATCCGCATAGGATCCCTGTAGAAACCTAAACGCCTCGGTCCGAAGAAGCTGAGCTGACAGCAGCAGCACGGGTTGCCTGGTGCTGCCAGGCTGAAGCATCCCAGCCTTGGTGGGATGCAGTGGTTTCCATCCCCACAGAAGCTGCCGAGACGGGTGCAGAGCAGGGCCAGCAGTGGTGATGTGGAGAGCTGTCACCCTTCGTGTGGACTACAGACGGGATCCAGGTCCCTCAGCAGTCAGTGGAAACCACGCCTGTTGATGCCAGTGGGAGCTGGTTGAAGCCCCTGGG
The DNA here is from genome assembly GCA_013398225.1 of Steatornis caripensis. NCBI lineage: Eukaryota > Metazoa > Chordata > Aves > Caprimulgiformes > Steatornithidae > Steatornis > Steatornis caripensis. The sequence goes on from VZSC01001952.1 coordinate 24,642, forward strand.
CAGCACCAGGGTCCAAGTATGGGACCGCAGGACGAGGCGTCAGCCAACTCTCCGATCCAGCTCCAGCGCTGCCACCACATCGTCCAGCGGGCTCTCGGATTTTGCTAGGATCTATAAAACAAGTCACTGCTGTAGTGCTTCTTCCATGGGATGACGGCTGGACCTGACAGAACTGTCGAGAGACACAGCACTTCTTATTCTTACACATGCAGGATGCTAGCAGGCAACCGGCCCCAGTTTCTTATTCAGAACCAGGAAAATCCAGTCAGAGGATGTGCTCCTTAACAGAGGAAAGACTGACTGTTCTTCCAGCAGTCAGCACTCAGCTGCCTGGTCTCCATCGTAACTTGCTGAAATCAGTGCAAACTCACAGGAAAAAGAATGTCATCATCGAGAGGGTATAAATCCCTCCTTACGTACGAGAATGGTACAAGCATTTACCCGGCATCTCTATCAAATATTGTAGAAAAGTTTACACAAAAATATTTAAATATAGTGATACACATACATAGGTATTACACTTGCATAAAATATGTATATTGAAAACCCTTTGGGGAGTTTCACAGTTAGCTGAAAATGTATGCTCCAGAAATATGAACAATTTCCTACGCTTCTCTAGTTTAAGTAGGAGGGGGGAGGGAAAAGAAGCATCGGCCTTATTAATACTGAATGCTAAGTGCAGAAGTTTAGCTGTAGCTGTAGGGTTTTGAAGCAATTGATTTGACAGAACCTCCAAGCATAAACTCTGTTTTAAAAATCCACATCTATTCCCTAGATTGCTTATTGTTTCATGAAAATGAAAACCTACATGTCCTGCTTGTATCAGCTAGATCTCCTGAGATCGTTCAATTAAACCTCGTAAGCTTGCAATACTTCAAGACAGGATCGTATACTGGGAGTACACACGAACCTTATTGCAGTATTTCTGTGTGATAATAGGAATTTATAACTTTTCATATCTTGTATAATTTAAATTTAGAAATAAAAAAACCCTTAAATGACACCACAAGAAGCTCACAGTTCTGAGAAAATTAAAGTCAGTATGAAATTTTACTTATAGACCACATAATTTACACAGATTTACATAAATACAGAGATATTAAAATGTTAAATCAAAGCTAATTGACAGAGGGTAGAGTTTTACATGATAACATATTTTAATTCCAGTTACATTTTTGCAACTACCTTTCGTGTCATGAGATAATATAAATAATATATATACCTGTATATCCATAATATATATAAAGATATATATATATATCTCCATCCTTCTTCTTTTTCTTCAAAAATAGGGCAATTTTATAACTGCAATGAGATGTGACAAGCAGTACACTTCTGGGGAATTATTGCATGCCTTGAGTGCATAAGGCAGAAGGAAGAGTATCTGACTTCAGACACTAAAGAAGTGGAATCATCAACCAGAAATGCACTGGAGTGATTTGGAACATCTTATTGCTTTTATAAAACTCGAAATTATACACTGCTGTTTGGGGGGTTTTTTTAAAGGCACAAAATAAAGGGGAAAGTAATATCTCTCTATTTAGTGGAGATCAACAATCAGGAAGCTTCATTACTGTTCACTGAACACTCTTCATTGTCCTAAATCTATTCCCTGTGGTGCAATTCTGTGCTGCAGTTGCATAACGAGGTTAAACACAAAAGTTCATGCATGCTTTATTAGGGGAAACAAAACAAAGCAAATTTCCTTGCTCGGCAACAACGAAGTAGCCATTAGCATCCGATCGTACACCGGCTGGCGGCGAGAGTCAGCCATCGCTCCCATCAAACTGCAATGTGCAAAACACCACTCGATTGCGGGTACACTTGCCACACTAACCTCAGCTGGTGGAGCAGCTCCTTGAGCTGGGTGATACAGCACCTGCCTAAAACGCTGGAGACACGGATCCAAACTCAACAGCAATTTCCAGGCAAGACTGGAAAGGGATAAATCTGGGTGACAGAAACACTGCCCTGAAACCTCTGCATTTTGGTGCTATCAGCGGATCATGGAGCACTTCAGACACCCTCTTTTCCCATTTTGTATTGGTTAACAGCGTTCGCTCCCAGCTTAGGGCCCCAGATCTCCCGGTGCCTGCACCTGGGATTTCTCTAGCTTAACGGCCACCCTGGGAGGCAGAGTACAGCAGAGAGGGAATAAGTGGATACAAAATATTAAAGACTGTGGACTATTACAATCTCCTCAGATCACTTTGAATGTTAGGATAAAAAGAAGAAAAAAAAAAAAGAATAAATCCCTCAGGATCACTATTTCTTTGCTGTATTTTTTAGATGTTAATATGCACAGTAGAGGGCTGTCTCTGCTATGATACCACACAAGATGTTTCAAAGTTTGGATATGGCACTCTGTTAAGGCACCTTCAAGTAACGGTCATTGATTTAATTGCAAAGCAAAGACGCATTTTCTGTACCCGATGCTGCTTCCTCCCAACACACGTAGTACTAGCAGCCACTCACACCTCCCATCCACAGACAAAAAAACTCCTGGTTCTCCCTAGGGAGAAACTACACCAGACACTTCTGAAATAAATATTTGCCAGGGTTTAGGAGCGGACATTTTGCACAACTGTGTTGTTCTGTTCCCCAGAAGGGGAATGGGGAGAAAACTAAAGTGTCGTCTGTCCCTATCTGTCTAGTAGATTAGGAGGGGTAAAAATACATATCAGCCCAAAAAAGTATCAGCTCTGTACTGCTGCAGGATTCCTTGCTGGGAGGTGAAGCTGTAAATGCAGTCATTCAGTGCGGGGTGCCTGGTGCAGAACTGGATTTGTTTCAGGACCAACAGGAGGTACAAGGACACCCTCCTCTCGGAGAGGACGGGCAAGTTACTGCACATCACCTCGCCCCGCCATACAAAACGGTACCCGGTTTGGGTTTTGGGTTTCCCGTCAAGGGGATGGGGATGGGAACAAGGGGGGCATTTGAAGATGAGGGGAGCTGAGGGGAGAGGCACCGCCCTGTGCAGACAGCTGGCTCCGTCCCCCCAGACAGTGGGAAGCTCAGCGCTGCAGCTGCGGGGCACAGGGTCGTGGGGCGCTTGCAGTCAAGCCTAACTAGGGGTGGCCATTTCTACACCAAACAGTATCCAGTCCTGGAAAGGAACAGGAGGGGTGGGACAGAAGCACAGGTCCTAGCACAAAAGGAGAGACCACAGTGGGCTGTCGCCCTGCTCCAAGGGGACAGGGGGTGCCAAGGCACCCGCCAGACCTGCCTCTCCCCCTGCACCACTCGCCCACGCCCTAACCCATGCCATGCAACGGTGACATAGGGTGCAGTGGGAAGCCCGGGAAAGCGGGATCAGCCTGGTCCTCAGGTAATGATGTTCAGGGAAAAGGGACCCCCCTCCACCCCGACCCTCTGCTCCGGGTGGATGACTTGATATTTGGTAGCTGTGTGCAGCTCCTTCTCCAGTAAAGAGACGCATCCTTTCCTCACACAGTCAATGAGAAACGCAATGTGATCTGTCATGCGCTTGGATTGTGGACTTGTTCGTTCATTTGAATTAGCAATGTTTTCTTCTTCAGGGACTAGAATCATCACTCAGGTATTTACAAACACCAGCCAGCGCCTTCGTGGGGTCTCCCCCAAACCATCATGACAAAATCACCGTCTGCAAGAGCCCCGCACCAGCTGTGTCCAAACAAGCCCGTGCTTGCCGAGAGCTCGGGGCTGCCGAGGGAGAGGGGCGCTGGATCTCGGAGTCCTGAGGGGTTCTTCCCAGTCGGCTGTCTCTGCCTTGGGGTGCCTCTCCCTGCACCCCCATCCCAGGGTGCCGGCTGCCGCTACTGCTGCTGCGAGCGCAGTGGTCCCGTTCGTACTCCTCCTGAGCCTTTTGCATTTTCCGCTTCTTCATCTTCCTCTTGTGGACGTGGAAGGTGGTGAGGGAGAGGAGGATCAGGCAGAAGATGAGGGTGACCAGGACAATTAAAACCAGGGTGGATGAGAAAGACTGGAAGAGCTGACCCACCTGCGTGATGCAGGTGCTGCTGGTGTTTAAGGTGGCAGACGTCCTGTTCAGGAGACAAGGTGGCAGGGACAGCCTCAACTCCTTGGAGATCTTGGCACTCATTGAGGAGGCTTCGGAAGACGAGGATCTTCCTCCCCTCTCTGAAGACGCCTAAATTTCAGTCGGTGCAGGGCTGCCGGCCGGAGCTCGCTGGAAACGCCCGCGATGCTGCCGGCTCAGCCTCACGCTCGCTCTGAAGTGGCAGGGCAGCCTGCAAAGGGAGCCGGACACATCAGCGCTCCGAGGCGCCCACCCCGCGCGGCTCCCCCCTCGCGAAGCACGGCGCCCGCGGCTGCGGCAGCCTCCAGCCCGCGCCCCGACACGGCAGCGCTCCGAGCGGCCCCGGCTGCCTGCCGGGGGGCGGCAGGCGGGCGGCAGGACGGGGACGGGGCATCGCGCCGCCGCACCGACTTCGCAAATTACTCGGCAGCCCGGGCAGCGCGGCCCGGCCGCTCGCTCC
>VZSC01001952.1:29412-43673 GCA_013398225.1 Steatornis caripensis
GGCGGTCCGACGCCCGCATCCCTCCCCGCATCACCCACCCACGCATCCAACCGCCGCTCTCTGCACCCGCGGGCGCTGGGACCGGCCCATACCTCCGTCCCCCAAAACGCCCCAACGTACCGGCCAGCCCATCCCCGCCCGCCTCGGCCAGCCCCTTCCCCGCGCCCCCATCCGCTCTGACACACGGCCAGAGCGCCCGCATCCACTCACCCCCAGCGACCCCCGGCTCCTTCACCTCCCGGCTGCTGCGCGCACCCATCGCGCTCCACGTCCGCGTCTGGACCGCACCCTGAACGCCACGGTCCCACGCGGTACCAAAATCCCCCACGGCCACCTGAGCGCCCGGCTCTCCTCGCGGCCAGCGCACCCCTCCGTTTGCCGTGAGGCAGATGTGAATCTGGGGGAGCGCAGAAACAACAAGGACCCTCGTACCAAATTGTAACACATATCAGAGGCACAGGGAATATTTGTAAAAACTTGCCTTACCAAGGCTAACCATGTTGTGGGTGTTTTCTCCAAAACAAACGGGTATGAACTGCCCATTAATACATTCAAGCTAAAAATCAAACGATTTCTAAACATAAGAGCATTTATGATCTGACAAACAATTCTGGTAGAGATAACAGGGCAAAAAATAACGATTACCTTTAGGATGGAGCTCTTCCCATTTCCAAAACAAACAAAGCGATGTGGTCACACGTAGATGGTAACATGGGAGAAGACCTGATGGCCGGGAGACTGCTTCAGTCCCGTGTTGCGTGCTCTAGACTAACCCTGGGCACTGGGAGCGGAGTTACTGTAAGGCCCTAACACGAGTAACAGGACTTTAAGGAGAAACAGAAAGTGTCGGCCTTCGCTGGTGACCTGAAGCCACCTGAAAAGCCTGGAGGAAAATCTGTACAAGACGAGCTCTGACATGAGTCGGGAAAATCTTCATTCAAGAACAAGGATCTCGTAGATCTGTTGACCCCGACAGCCAAGAACCTGTCTCAGCGGTGGGTAGGAGATGGTAAGCTGTGCATTTAAGCACGTCATCGTTTCAAGACATATTTCTTCTGTACTACTTTTATCACTGATAAAGGCATTGCAGCTTGTGAAATTCGGCCAGTCACTATTAACTCTGTGATTGTTCCAGAGAAAGACTCACACCGTGGGGAACGAATTATGTTCAACCCAGTTGGGATAGTCCCAATCCTTTGCAAAGGGACTGCAACTTAAGTCTTCCTCTAAAACCAGAAGAACGGAGGTTCCCATTACTCCTTCCCCTCCCCGGAATGATACAGTCTGATTCTTTAGAGGCGTGCTGCGGCGGCTGCACAGAGAGGAAAAAAGTTCAGCCCAGAACTGAAAGACAAGCCGTTGCCCACTCGTTTACCCACTGCTCCTCTCATTAGCTCCTTCAGGTGCATACCCAGTGTCATTGCCTGAAACACACCTCGCCCATACATTCTCAGCCTGGCATTCCTTGCACACCTGCATACCACCTCTTGCACACCATCCGCATCTCCATATCCTCAATGATGTTACGCCTGTACACCCTTCTTCCTCCATACCTTTCTCCCACATGCATGTCTGAGGTTGGCATTAACGTGTGCTCTATGCTCTGCACTCGCTGCCTTATGGGATTGTCCTGGTTTGGGCCAGGACAGAAACAATTTTCTTTTAGTAACTTTACTTTTTATTTAAGTCTCTTCTGAGAAACTGCACTCTCTGAAATTAACTGCATGTTTTTCAGACAGTGGTTGCTTCCAGCAGTGATAAGACTCGGTGTTTATAGTTAGTGCTGGAACATCAGTAGGGATGGTACGCAGAAAGGCTCTTTCTTACAGTTATCCCTATGGAGACCAAGGTCGATGCTTGCTTCTGCTAACTTTCTTGTGTGCCAGAACTGAAAGAGCAGAGAAGCGGTCCCACCTGCGACCCTGCAGTGGGGAGGAGCGGGTCAGACTGGTGACCCAGAAGTGACCAAAGGGAGTATTCCATCCCATACGGGTCATACCCAGTATAAAGCTGAGGGATCATGAGGGTCTTGCTCTCTTCTTCTATGGCCGGCATCCAAGGAGGACTCTGTCTGATTCTTCTGCCTTCGATCCCTATCCGTGCATTCCTGAATCCAGCTCCTGCCTGCTGATGAGTGCAGTCCAGGGCTTTCCCGGGCCGTGCCCCGCAGCGTCCAGGTGACGTATTCGTCATCGGGGGTGGGGGGGGGAGCTTGATATTGGTTTTGTAGATATTTGTATATTTGTATATATTGCATTATTATTTCTTCTTATTATTATTACTATACATTATCACTGCAGTTAGATTAAAGCTGTTTAACTTTTCCAACCCATGTCTCTTTCCCTTTTCTCTTTCCCTCCCCACTTTGGGGAGGGAGGGAGTTAACAAAGAGAGTCTGTCATTCGTTTAATAGCCAGCTCAGCTTTAAACCATGACAGGGAGAAAACAACCACCACAGGCTAAAACAGCAAAGCAACGTTCAGGCCATTCCCTCTGTCCTCCACTATTGTCTGCAAAGCAGCAGGTGATTGGGTTGGGGAGGGGGGTGCTGCAAACAGGGTGAGGGACGTGGAGGCCACTCTTCATGGCCTGTGCCGCTGGAGAGCATCTCTGATCCCACTCAGAAGCAACCAAGAGTGTGGTATAAACCAGCAGCACTGCGCTTCCTGACCAGTCTCCTCTGAATCTTTTAGCCTAAACTGAAGGTGGGACAACGATACCACTTAATCTCAAAAGCATGCGTGAGTTTGTGAAGTCGTCGAAGCTGATGTGAGACTACCACTCAGAAGCGACCAGATGATTAGACTTCTTTTCTTTTTGGAAAAAAAGAACAGCCTTTTGCACAGAAAACAGCATTGGCAGCTGTAATGCAGGTGTAAAGATATCTTAGGATGTTAGCCCTGTTTGTGGCAGAAATAACCAAATTGTGGACTGAATAAACTACAAAGCCAAATAATTTAGTAACTTGTGACATGGTTATTGCAAAACTTACTCGATAGGACTACTTACTTATTGCCCTAGAATATTTGACTCTGTCTTCAGGTTTTACTTGTTGCAAGAGACAACACAAAGCTACTGGAAGTTAAATTGCCTTAAATAAATTTAAAATCCTGTGTGTATTATTTTAGTCTGCTGTCTTTCTCCATCTGACCACTTGCCTTCCTCGTGTCCCAAGCTGCCTTTTGCTGTCCCTCCTGCCCCTGTCCTTGCTCACCCACTTTCACCCAGACCAGTGGGCTGAAGTGCCCAGAACGATTCATACATGTTCTACTTAATACTTTCAAAATGCTACTCGCATTATTCCTTGCTTTTAGTATTAGTGAAAATGTGTCTCGTGTGTTAGTATGATAACTATTCCAAGTGTAAGGTTTTTCCTGAACTGTAAGGAGTGAAATATGGGTCCAGGGAGTGGAGAACGGCTGAGACCTCAGCAGATGTTTAACTCTTTCCCTACTGTCTCAGCCCCTTTTCTGTCTGCGTTCATGTATAATTTTGGAATACTTCTGCTTTGGCTAGAAGAAATGAAAAGCAGAGGTAGTTCTTGCTCTTGCTGGCAACTAATTTTACAATTTTTAATGAGAGAGGCAGTCAGAAGAGAAGCATTGTGGAGAAGAGAGGAAATACCTGTACTATAATTATATATACCTTGGCAATCTTGGTATGTACTGGCTGCCAGCCCACCGAAGTATATGGATTCAAATACCCATGATCAGAATACACAGAGTTTCAGAAATCAGGGGGAAAAAAAATCCACTTTGTTTTGGACCAGTAGCTGTGCATTATTCGTTTGCTCTGATTAACTGATACAATTAGACTTGAATACAAAAATACAAAAAAGAATCTATCTCCTATAGTTAATGTGGTCATGAAAAACCCTTCCTTTATTTAGCATGAAAATAAAGGATATGATATCTTCAAGACTGCCCTCTTTCAAGAATAAATTGCTCGTTAGTTATAGTGAATTTTCCCATAGTATATATGCAGTATGACATTTATGGAGGTTAGGTTTCTTACTCAAGTAGGATTGGCTGCTGTGTGATAAGGTGTACTATATTAAGGGGACAGGTTTTGTATTTTACAACAATGTTTGTACTCATTGCAACCTTGATAACTCCCAATTTTCTCTGGAGTCGCGTTGTTAAGAAGCAGACAGCATACATATTTTCAAATCTCTCAAATGGACTTTTGTACGTGGATTTTTTTTTTAATCTGTTAATTGGAGGAGGTCTTCCTTCTGATGCTAATTCCTCAAACCATGTATTACAAGGCCCTTTTTTCGTCAAGGCGGTTGCCTAGTGAGATAACCTGTATGAGTAAAGACTGTTCATTTAAGCAAAGGTTTGATGGTTGAGGCCCTTGGCTATTAACGACCCTTCTTGAAAAAGAATTTATTGTCCCATCGCTGTTTAAATTTAGCAGTTGATTGCATAGAGAATAATGCATGATTCCCTTTGCACCAAGATTGATGTCATCATTTGCCAGACAGACCAAGTTCTCGATGAATGCCAATGGCCCTCGTATTAATTTGCTGTCTCCCCATGGGATTAGGGCCACCTGTATAGAAGTCTTCTAGGACTCTATATACTCCCACTACTACAGGTGAAGCCCAGTGATTTAAACATGGTCTGAAATCCTAGCACTGTAGATAGAATTAATTTAAAAACAAAATAAAATAAATTTGTATTTCATATGCACTGGTAGGTCAGCTAAGATCCTGCACATGTAAATGTTTGTCTTGCATAGATATTGTAAGTGTCCCTGAGAGATTTCGGTGGGAAATAGCTTGACTATGGCTGACAATGTGGCTTCCCAGGCTGCCCAGCACACCTTCTAGAAGGTAGTCTGGGTGATGCGGCCTCACAATTACTTCATCTTCAGGAGATGATTCCTTATGAAGGTCAAGGACAATTTTACATATTCAATTTCTATTCTTACTTTAGAAAAATATTCTTTTCTTGTTCTAGTAAAGGAGAAATCTACCACATGGGATGGTGAGAAGGAAAAAAAAAGGATGCATGTGATGTTGACTGAGGAAGGTTTCTAAGCTTTTGCTGAATTCAACAGGGTGTTAAAGGGCACCAGGACTGGAATATGGGTCCAGACTGTGAAGAAATAAATAGGCAACATTGGGCATGCCTGACCGAGTACACAGATCTTCAGTTTCATTATAACAACAGAATTCTAATGCTGCAACATACATACCTCTACTAATGAGTAGCAGACCTGGGTAAAATCGGCAGGAAAGAAGGACAGGATTTTACCTGTAACTGTGCATTAAAAATGCTATTGTTTTTTCTTTAGACAATACATTTTAGAAAGGCAGAATCTGAAAAATGACTTTTCAGATTTAATGGTTTTGCTCTTCTTAATAGTTCACAAAGTTTTCAGATAATTCAGAGGAGCAGACTAATTATATTTTTAAAATAGAGAACATTACTAGTGGTTGGCAAAACATAAGCTGACCGTACTAGTGGATATCACTTGGAGAGAAAAATGGAACTTGTATTGCTTAGTTAGACCAGAGAGAAGTTTAAGCATAATGACCCACAATTTAAATCTGATTTTGTGTTAACAGCCACTCACTTGCTTCCCCTAACACAGTCTGAACGCATTTCAGGGCTAATTCAATATATCATTGACTTCAGCTTTTAATATGGGATAAAGAACTTGTTCAATCAAATTCCATTTGTGACAGGGTCAGATCCAGTCGCCGAGGACGGTGGGGTTGTGCAGCCTCAAGACTGCGTCCGCATCGAGTGATCCATCCCACCAGTGGGTGATAAGGGGGAAACTTCCAAGGGAGAGAAGGAAACAGCCGCACATTCCACAGGTTATCCAATGGGCCAGGAAGAGAGCAGTTCTGACAGACGCTCGTATCATCCATCTGGATACTTAGACAAACTGGAATAGCAACTCTGTGCAAGAGACACAGGATAACAGTCTGGTGGCTGTAGTCTGCAGGCAGGAGGCTGGTAGAGAAGGGACTTGAATTTGGGTCTTTCCTCTCCAGGCAACACATAGCTCAGCCTGAGGAGATTTTCTTGTTCATTCCACGCACATAATAACCCTCCCGCTCCCCGTAACGTCCTGGCTTTGTCCCAGGGAGGAAATCTGAGAAAGCTGGGGAAATGTAGTGGATGACAAAGCCATTTACCTCTAGCTCTACCAGAAAAAATCCATGCTCAGTCAACTCCAGGCTCACTGTGCTGTTCATCAGCCAAGTACATAGCTCAAATTTTGCCCAGGGCCTTTTATAATCTCTTTTTTTTTATTGACTACTGTGTGAAGAAGGAAGTTGGTAGCACTCGTTATTATTTTGTTCTGCTCATATCTCCTGGGCCCTAAGAATCCAGGAGACCCCTGGGTTTATCCCCACTTTCTCACTATCGCAATAGTAAAAGAAATCCTGATACCAGCTGCTGGAAATACCTTTTTCTTGTGTTGTTGCATAGCCTTTGCGGACGGCCCTCTTCTTTTGACTTGTCTGTCACCCCGCTTGCAGCCAGGATGTTAACCAGCAATCACTTTTTGTACCACTTCTCTTACAGAAATCTGAATTAATTTCAGAAATTTTAATCATAAAACTAATTTTTACTAGATTTATACCTCTCCAGGTATTAATTTTTAATTACAGGATCATCACCAAACTTCACAAGCACACTATTTCTTTATGCTCATATTTTCTAAACTAGGATCAGAAATATGAAGGTCTTATTCTGTGAGGTACCATGCCCTGTAGTCAAATCCAACCCATGATACAAGCACCTGCCTAAAGGAAAGGTAAAACTAAGTATATGTCACTATTTGCTTGTTGGATTAGATCAAGCACCTTTCAGCAACAGCCCCTCGCAGGCATTTCTTTCTCTCTTTCCCCAAAACCTACGCGGCAGCTGGAGCTGCCCTGGCTGCAAAAGGGTGGTCCCTTCCATGGTGAGAGCCCTCGATCGCATGGGTGATAGTATGGCCAGCTTTTAAAAAAGAAAAGGCTCTGACAGACAAATGAGCTCGAGGTTTTCACTTCGTTATTCCTGGCATTTACCAGATATCATGTAGGATGTGCTTGTGAATAATCCATTTGTACAAAAATAACAGCATTTGTCTTAGAAGTGCTTATTTTCCCACTGATACCAGCAAGAAAGCAGTTGTTTACTGAGTTTTCATCTTAAACTTGCTTCATCACAGAGTGTACTAGACTCCACTGGAGAACCGTGTAATTTCTTATTACTGAACTCTGTTTTTCTCTCTTCCTGTCTCCTTCTGCTAAGTTTTGTTATGCTCTTCGCCACGTCATGTCTGACATTGGACCGAAAAAACTTTGGAAAAGCAACCAAATTATCTGATTTTTATCAGGAAATGCTCTGAGAGAACATAAAGCTCTCTCCAAAAGAAAATAAACACAACTGCAGCAGCAGCTGGAAATAAGGAGAAAATGTCAATGCAATAAACACTCAACAAGAGTGACCGGGTTTTTTAAAGCCCTACACATTTGGATGTAGCGATGTTCTTGCATGATAGCAAGAGGCTTTTTAGCTATTTTGCACATACTCGAAGAAAGTATTGATACCATAACTCTTCTCTGTATACTTAGATAAGATGTGCCTGTAACATATAGAACTGGAAGGACTCCTACATATGGGCGTTCTTTCCTGCTAGCACCGCTGCCTACTTCTTCTGACCTTCGTGGCTCAGAAGTAAAAATTAAGTCTCTAAACCATTGCTATGATACAAATATTTTTGCTTGCCTTGAGGGGCCCAGGAGTATAGTTTAGCTAACCCACCTCTCACCACCTTTGTGAATCACGCCAGAGTTACATCAACATGAAAAAGAGCAGCTTAGAAAGCAAAGAGAAGACTGAGTCTGCAGAACAGAAAACAAAAGAATAGGCAAAAATGAGCATGAGAATGCATTTTATACAATAAAGAAGAGCAGGTGGAACACAGGAGATACAGCGTAGAGGTGACAATTGTAAATAGCTATTATTTGGGGAATAACGCATAACGGTGAGAAGAGAGATTACAAGAAACTGGAATTACATAACTGACAATTATACAACATAAAAACATAATTTGTCATTTCAATCACAAGCCTATAAGGACCTAATACTACAAGCAGTTTCAGCTGCTCTATTAGAGAGATTTGTAATAATCTTTATGAGAATGCACATTTGAAAATTCTGTAAACTGTGACAGAATGAAAAAAATGTGAAATGCTACAGTATTTCTCATATATATATATATACACACACATATAACCTGCCACTTTCAGTTGTATGAAGTCCTTTCCAGCCTGCCATATTTACTCCACAAGTTTAAGAAAGAGTTGGACATTTACCACAAAGTGTGTGTTAAAGCATGTTATAAACTCTCAGAAACAGGTACTAGGAGAATGGGATGTCTTTCTAATGAGGAGAAACATAGAAACACAGCTGAGATAGATTAAGAAGCTGCGTTGCTTTTAGTGTTTTCTATGGAAAGAAGAATAGAAAGGAAAGAAAAGAAACGAAGGAAAGCAAAGAAACGAAGGGGAGGAAGGAAGGAAGGGAAGGGAAGGAAGGGAAGGGAAGGAAGGGAAGGGAATGAAGGGAGGAAGGAAGGGAGGAAGGAAGGAAGGAAGAAGGAAGGAAGGAAGGAAGGAAGGCACTGTAACTTGTCTAATCATGTGGTTAGGAGACCTGCCGTTCTGGTTTATGAGCAAATGGATATGTCATTAAAGAAGACTGAATTAAAGATCAGCCTGTAAAGTGCCAACATGGCACAGAGGTTGTGAACTGCAGCCTTGTTAGTACAGAAAACTAATGAGACAAATTGCACAACTAGGATTTTTTTCTCTGCAGATCTCAGATGTATAAAAATTGTGTATACGACTACTTTATCCACAAAACATAGCATTGAGAAATCACCTTGAAAGTGATCTTGTTTGTTGAAACCAACAAGCAGGTTTTGTTTCATAATTGGAGCAAGTAGAAGGTAGGAAAGGGGGCTTTGTACGTTTATTCTGGGGCCTATTTCCATGGAAAGATAGACTTTTAAGGAAGTACGTATTTCTACAATTATTCATCAAGAACTGAGTTTTGCATCTCTAGGCAAGCAGACAACTGGCAGAGGACAGGATTTTTACAGTGTAGTTGAACGAATGGCAAAGGTATCCAGAAATTTGTTATTTAAAAGAAGAAGGAGGAGAAAGAGAAGGAGAAGATAAGGTAAAGGGGACTCCACTACTTCAAAATATCGGAAGAATATCACTGTTCGGCTTCACAGAAGGCAGTAAGTATTCCAGGGTAACTACTCTCAAGTCTTTTATGTGCATTTGTATAGTGTTAGTACATAAACATGAGATATTATTGATAGACAAGGAAATTACTAAAAATTATTAAACAAAATATTAACTTTAAAGTTAATAGAGCTTCATTCTATCCACAAGTTCAGTGTGTAACAAATGGAAGGGTGTGTGGACTTTTCAAGTCTAGCTGGGAGTGGGACACTGTGGAAAAGGAGTAAGTGACTGGATCACACAGCATGGATTAACAACAAGCTTAAAATTAGGATGTTTTACTGTGCAGCAGCAATTTGGCAGTAGGACAAGGGTCGCTGTTCATGAGAAAAGCTGGAAGGATGTGCTTATGGTAACATTTGTGAAAGATACCTACCAAATATTTCTGCAGCCCTAAGAACAGACAACATGGCTGTCAAAGCAAAGGGCTTGGCTCTGTAAAGGATTGAGCTTCCTGACTTTCAGATACTTAATCACTCGGAAAAAAACTGCAGCAGACAGCATTAACTGCTAGCGCCCTTCATACAATGACTAGGAAAACAAAGTACCACAAAAAGACTAAAGATGCTGAGTGCACGGTACAGGAAATTTGCCAAGAATTATCTTTCTTTATCCTGACTGTTTAGGGACTCACCTTGAATGCAAAACCTGGGCTCTGATCCATTTTCAAAAGGCTATTTATGTATTGTATGTTAACTAGTTCTTGGATGAAAAATACACAAAGAGTCCGAGAGAACTGGACAAAAAAAAAAAAGTGACACACTGCTCCTCCTTGAATGCCCTGTTAGGAGATCAATGGTTGAGGGAAGAGAGATGAGATGAGAATTTAGTTTGCAGGATCATTAGCATCCAGGAGTGGGAGAAGCATGGTGCTCTTTGAAAAGGTCAGCTGGAATCCTCTCTGGATGTGAATCTACTCATCGGAGCAGTAGACAGGGACGAGGATATGGGCTTGGGTATCCATACAGCTTCATTGCTAGCAAGCTTTATAGCACAGTTTAAGCCTGTGATGACTAGTACCCTTAGAAACAATGTACCACCATAGTGATGAGGTCAAGGACTGTTCCCAGCAGATGGTAGGTACAAGGTGCATTGATGAGGAGGGCAAGGAAAGAGCTCGATCATACAAGGCCACTAGTTGCTCTCCAGTATCAGTCTAGCTTTTGATGTTAGATGTCTTTTGCTAGTAGTGGCCTTGACTGGAGTCCTATACAATCATGATGTCTTACTGAGTGTCTGACAGTTCTGTATGGGAGCATCATGCTTTCAGTTCTCAGGGAAACTTCACTTTCTCACAGAACTGTACCTTGTGATCTTCTGAGTAACCGCTCATGACGATCTTTATTTTTTATTCTACTATTTCTTACTACATTTGATGACAGAGAAACAAAAGAATGGGATGCTGGTAGTGGGATGTTTTGAAGTTAAGCTATCTATGTTTGAGCCAACGAAGTGATTAGATTGCCTTTCCAGATTAAAACAGTCCTGGAAAGGGAGAAAATGAGGTCAACTGTCTAGTTCATGAAAGTGTCATTGTGTTTGAACTGAATGCATTTGCGTGTTTCATATAAGCCAAAAATTGTTCAGATTTTTTTTTTAAAAAAATCATTTTACAAATGGCTTTAACTTAATTTAGTAATCACATATGGTATTTTCACATTTAAAAAAGACTAATTAATAACAGATGTCATTTAAAAACCAGCTACTTTACAAAAGTACATTTCTCCATAGATTTCCGTAATGATTTTTACTATGACTAGAATAGGACACAACTGAAATGCCCAAATACTTCATTGCGTGATAGGCTAAGCTTCATTTGAGCTGTTCCAGTCTATTACGCAAATTGTATCTTATTAAACAAAATTTATTGATAGCTATTTAATTGGAAGATGACAGCATTTCTTCTTAGCTACTTAAAGCCAGACCAACAGCTGAAAAATATTACTACGAAAACTGTACAAACACAAATCTTGCACATCAAAAGAATCCTGCTTATTTGCTGAGATTTTACACTGAACACAATCTGTATCAATTCAACCCACAAATAACAATCATGTTAGTGAGTAATTAAAGCAAGGGACAAAGTCAAGACTACAATATTCTATTCCCAATTCAGCTACTGACTCACAGTGTGATTTTGCTAATTTACCAACTATAAAATGGAAAATGTGATAATGATAATGACAGGGATAATAATACCTACATAAAAGAAATGCTAAGAGTCTTAATGTTTGGAGAGAGCTTTGAGATAGAGCTATGTAAACACAAAGTATAACTAACAAGGGACTACAAACTTGCACAATTTGTACATTCTTTGGGCTTTTAAAATTAAAGACAAGTGAACTTTGCGTATCTGAGGGACTGCACCTCCTCTGTTTTAAGAACTTATTTGGAAAATCATTATGTTTCAATCATTATGTTGCCATTACACTGTACTGGACTCAGGCTTTTAAGAAGACCTAACTATTTGCCACTCATTAACATCAGAAACTTTAAAGGCAGTTCAAAATAATCTCCTCACTGTAACTACTGGCTACAGCTTGTCTTGTTGTATTGTCTTCTTTGTAGATATGTGTAACAATGCATTTACATGAAAGGCAGAAGAACATGAGCATGTGAACAAGGAGAAGAGGTTCAGTGCTTTAGTGAAAGCTGAACTCCTGAGGCATGGGTGAAATTAGAGGTTTTCTTATACTATAAATTTACGCTGCCAAAGTCTCTGAAAATAGTTAAATATGACCCCAACAGTCATTTTTCCTGACCAGTTCAGATGTCTACTCTGAGCACGGTGATATTCTTCTGCTTGTTGAAAGCCTTCAAAAATAATGATTGCATTAGAACAGAAACCTAGTAAAAATATGGATAAGGTACTTTGGAAAGGTGAAGTCTCCCTTGCTGAAAGACAAATGAAACAATGACTTTGGAAAGCTAATGCAAGCAAACAAAATTAGAATAGTAATGAAAAGCAAAAGTACGGATTACAGAACTTTTGGGACCACAGCACGGTATTGCTCTGCAAAACAGGTGAAAGGCATCTGCAAAGGTACAACGGTTTCTTTCTTTTATATGATCAACTAGGTTTTTAAAACAAATTAAATCAACCGAAAAAAGAACAGTCTGTAAGTAATCTTTGTGTGCAAACAAATGATTAGTGCAGAGGAGCAGCAAAAATATCTTCTATTAATAGCTTGTTTTGTAGGAAAAAATTAAACAAGACTAGATTTGCGTAAAACTGGCAAACTACAGGAGCATGAAGAGTAAAGTTATATTAAAAGCGTTTGTGTAAGCATACATTATTCTGAAAGATTTTCCAGTGCATGACATTACAAATCCATTTCTATTTTCCTCAAAAACATGGCAAACTCTCAGATTATCATGGAATGGAAAATGTTTCAAGTCAAGGCCATAAGAAAATTGCTTAATTCTTCTAAGCTACTTACATTCATTATTATTAATTATGTTGCAATGTTAAAAGTCACCATCAAGTCAATATCATGACACTGAAACATTGAAGAGAGATCATACTCTACAAGAACATAATTCAATTAAAGGACCAATGAGGTAAAGCAACTTACTTAAGGCCACAGGAAGGGTCAGTGGCAGAATAAGAGCAGCTCCTGGATTGCAGCATCTGAGATGTAAATATGGAGCATAAAGACAATGCTTGCAGCAAACATTGGTAGGCCAGTCCAAACCTAAAAGACATTATAAAGCTGTGAATATTTTGCAACCAACCTGGCTGCCCTGCTGTGTTAGATCTCATTGCCCTTCTCATCTCTGGATAGTCAGCATCCTCCGCATTTCCCAAGAGCGGGTTGGCTGGCGGAGCACTCCCCACTCTCCATGCTGTTATTTAACATTGCAGAGATGGAGAACAGTTAGCTGGTGGCAGGGAATAAACGCATAGGGTCCCAAGGAGAGTTAGAAGGAAGGAAGAAGAGGACAGGCAGCAAGCACAGCACTCAGTGTTGCAAGATTCCTCCCTGCTGAAATATTTCATTTTGTGACAGAGAGAGTCCAAAAAAAGCTCACATTTTTGTAGAAAAGAACACACACAGATTGCTGCAGTTTTCTTCTTTAAAAAAAATTAATAAATCCAAATGCTATTAGGCGATGACCATGTGTCACTGAATAACAAATGTCAGGAGGAAATGTGTTTTGTGGAGATGCTATTCTGTACCTGCCTGTTGTAGCCTTTCTTGAACATCCATATGAACTTCTCAGCACCAGTGTTAGTGACAGGCTTGATATCACATGGGTGAGGGATGTTTTTCTGTTCGTAACTGAGCAGGAAGCACTGCATGTCTCTGATTTGTGAGTGACGTTACTGGGGAGCAGGATCTCGGGAGAGCTTCCTNCCATATGAACTTCTCAGCACCAGTCTTAGTGACAGGCTTGATATCACATGGGTGAGGGATGTTTTTCTGTTCGTAACTGAGCAGGAAGCACTGCATGTCTCTGATTTGTGAGTGACGTTACTGGGGAGCAGGATCTCGGGAGAGCTTCCTGAGGACAACAAATGGGAGAAAGCCAGACAGAACTGATGAAAAAGATGAAATGTAAAAACACAAAACTTTTTGGGATGGAAAAGAGCCATTCAAGATGTTGTCCTAAATACAACGTTTGCTAGGTTTTTTTTCCCGTGGATCAGTGAGGACTACGGGAACACATGAGGATGCCTGATCCACTGTGTTAAGAGCAGCAATTCCTTTGTTTGTACTTGAGGTAAGAGTTCATGTCATTTGCTCCTCAGAACTCCTTTGCCATCTTTGTTTCTCTGCATTCAAATAATTTTGATGACTATTTCTTGTAACAAGGAAATCATTCCTTTGCTTCCAGAGACAATGCAGAAACACAGAGAACGGTTGTGTTGTGGTGTAGACCCTGCTCCCCCCTACTAACAAGCCGCATTGCAATGTCAGATCATTCAGCACCACATGAGAACAAAGAGCTGGGATAATTGGGCACTCTGCCTGTTGGTACAATGAGC
>VZSC01001952.1:45095-65166 GCA_013398225.1 Steatornis caripensis
ACCTTCCTAGTCTCTTCCACAGGCAGCTGGCCTGACTGCTCCCATCCTCCTTTTCAGTGCCACTGCAGAATTCACTGGGGAGTTTCCAGGCCCTGTGCCTGAGCCCGAATCCCTGCAGTGTGAATGGGAGAGCTGTGTAGGCTGGATGTGTCATGTGTCCATTACTGGATGTCATACACGCTCCAGTGATAATCCCTCCACTCTGAAAGTTTTGTATCTGAAGCCTTGGATACAGTTCAGATTTGTTGAGCTGTAGAGGAATAACATCTGTGATTTCAAGACGATGGAGACAGATTAAATTACGCTGGGGCACACAACTCATGCAAATGGCGTATATGCACTCAAGGGAATATTAACTGTTTTTCCAGCTGAGCAATGCATACATGGTATTTTATATATGGTCTGGTATGGGTGAAAAATGTCCTAAAATGCTGACACCCGAGAAGAAGCACTTAAAGCACTAGCTACACAATTTCAGATTCCCACTGTGGCCAGCTGAAATGCATTCTTAACTTCTTGTCAGGTATCAGTGCCAGCTGCCTGGGGGGCTGTTGAGTTTCCAGCGCAGTGCTGCTCTTGCACTTTTAATTACCATTGTCACTATGGAAAAACCATTTTCCGTATTTCTGCATAAGTGACCAAGGACATCAAGGACCCCAAGGACTCACGTTTTCTTCAACTCTTTCAATAACTTTCTTTATTCACTTAAAACTAAGTTATTTCTATTGTTTTCAGGTCTTTGCAAATGTGTCCTGGTGATCTGTCCTGTCCTGGGCTTTCTTCCCTCCAAGACCCCTCGGGTTTCTGAGCCCTGCAACAAGATCAAGATTTCAAATGAGCAAATGAACATAGTTCACACCACCATGTTCTGGTTTCTCCATCTTTGCTTTGCACTGCCTGCTCATCCCTCATACCCTAAACATAAGGCAGATTTCTCAGCATCTTTGACTTACTTCCTTTACGGGTGGTATTTCTCAGGTTGTCAGTTCCACATCATCTCCAAATCCGCACATCTTGTTCTACATTTCCTTCTGTAAGATAGCTGCTATCTCCTATATATAGCAGAAACAGTACAGGCTCAACATATTGCCATTTGTCGCTCTTATCCCACTGTCTCTCTCTACCTCTCTGTACCATTTACCATCACTGGTTTCTCTTAGAAAACCAACTGAGCATTTCATCATCAGTGTTCATTTGTTATCCTCACAGATTACTCTCACAGCGGGCACTGAAAGCTATCCAGGAGTCCTTGTGAAGGATGCCGACACATTCACCCTGTTCCATTCTCACTTTCTCCACTTGGGAAAGGTTAATCAAGATGGTGAGTTTGAACTTCTTTTATCTGCCTGTGCTGAGAGTCTCTAACTAATCTGTGTCTGTCCAAGCGTTCACTATTTATCCCTCACTAGCTTTCCCAAGTCATAGAATGAAAGCCAGAAAAAGGGTGTGTAGTTACCACTTCTTTTGAACTTTTTTTTAGTTTGAGAAGCCAAAGTAGGTATTTCTGTTCTCTGAGTGCAGTAAGCTCAATCTTCATCTGCCATCAGATGCGCTTTTTTCAGCCCAGCGAAAGTTTTCTGTGTTTTCATCTTCTAGTACACCTATTGCTGTATAATCTGAGATCTGCAAGCAGCTCATCGCGCTTTAGCAAGGTACCACTTGTTCCTGAGCGTACACATGCTCCTTGCTGGGCTGAAAACCAACACGCACCAGCTTCAATTCTGTGAAGGTGGTTTAAGTTAACACATTTTTTACCTTGCAGGCAGGGAGGGCTAAGAGCATGCACACACATATTTATGAAGCCTCAGCAGACGAATGGTAATCTATTAAGTGGCAGGACCCAATCACATTCAATTAGTGCCTGTATTTTATAAGCAAAGTACTCTGTCTCGTCTGTTTCCATTGAGAAATTCAAATCCTGTACCAAAGTGCCCTCTTGGAGTTTTGGTTGGCTCTGGCTGCATTTCTAATCCTTCAGTCTTCATACATTTTAACCACTGCAGGCTTCTCGAAGCACGCATGGCAGACAGCATGAATCCTCTGGTTTGCTTTGGTTTTAATATACAGTTCTCATACAGCTTTCTTAGTAAAACCTTTTACCTTTTGGTACTGGAAGACACAAATGAACACTCTCTCTGAAGCACCAAAGTCTGTGCTTGACTGTGAGGCAGAGGCGCCAGGAACAGGGCTGGTGCTTTAGTTGCCTTTTCTGTCTGCAAATGTCAGAAATTCCATAGAGGTGATTGATTGTCTATAATGGAATTACAAAACATGTTTGCTGTGTGTCAATTAACACATGTACTTGGATTATGGGTTTTTTCCTATCGTAGATTAGGTCTTATTTTTCTCCGAAGAAATCTTGGGAGTGCTCCAGATAATACAGGAACCCTTCTTCTCTGCACATCCTCCTCCCAAATGCAGTCTGAAGGAGACTCCTTGGGAAACATACACGATCACACTTGGGATACCCACAGAATACTGTAAACAAGATCTTCTTAATTGGGAACGCAAGTTAGACCATACCCAATGGGCAGAGTGAGGGAGGGGAACAGGATTTTTGTCTCTCCAAGTCTGAACTTGCTGGAGATGAACTTGGTGTCAGGCATCTCAGTGTGAGACCTGGCCACTTGGAGCAGAGCCTGTGCACCACCTCTGGCTACACCAGAGGGACGGATGGTTGAACAACCACCAGCTCAGCTCAGACTAGCATTTCCAGGAAGTTTAAGCTGTGGACCATTTACTGTATACCAGGCTACAGGATCTGCACATCCCTTGTTCTGGGAGCAACATTAACTCTGCTGGTAACGCTCCAGTCCACTTTCTGATAGTCATTCTACCTGAAACATTTTATCCTGGTTCTAGTCACTGTCTACTATTAGATTTCAGAGGTTTGATGAGATTTACTGGGAAATATAATTCTGTCAGGAGACCATGCTGCCCATTGATTTTCCCTGAAGAATTTTTGGGGTCTCCCCCTACCCATGTGACCTTAGTTATCTGCATTTAAAGCAGCTTCTGGGGGCTCTTCATTTACTCTCTACCTGTTTTCTTAATTTTCTTAATTGGTTGAATCGGTGTTCATATTTGTGGGGCCTGAAATATTTTCCACTTTTGTTTCTACTTCTGAAGATAATTTGAAAGTTGTTCCAAATGTTCATTTTATAAGCTGCTGTTACACATACATCTTAAGATATATCCTGGCTAATGCATTATTGTTTAGAACCTCTTTAGAAGCTTAAACTTCAATATATTTGCTGACCAAAATGCATCTCTTCCTGCTTATAAAAAAATTATTGTTTTACAGTGCTAGGATTACTCACGTCTGCTGGGCTCTAAGAAACTTAGCAAGATTAAAGGAGGAATCAGATTTTCACTTGCACAAGAAGTATAGCCAGGGCTATAACAGCTAATGCTAACAACATTATCAGGGGGGAATGTTAAATGTCATGTCTTAAAACAATCTAGCTTTCAGAGATTAGAATAATACCAAACTTGTTGGCCATATGATCTGCCTACTGCATAGTTCATAATGCTTACATCTGAATCACCTTGTACCACCAACTGCAGGAGACTCACAATAGATCAGATCCTTGTTCCCAGCTTTTGTTAGGAGCTACCTCTTTAGAGAAAGCAGTACATGCAAAAGCACAGCAGCAGTGCAAGCAACTTCTGCTCTTGATTCAGTTTGCCCCCTATCCTGCAGTACAACTCACTCAGCTGGAAGTCCGCTGACACAAATGGGCAAGAAAAAACTCCCAAGCAGACTGTCAGACTGTGGCGTGGTTTGTCTATGACTCTCTATTTCTGCTTGTAAGATTATCTTGCAAGGATGCCTGTGGTTATTATGCCCTACGGTAGCAAAGAGAGTTTATTTCTGATTTGGGAGGAGACCTTTGAACTGCCAATTGATAATGTGAAGGAAATGTTATAGCCAGTTAGCTAGCTCCCTTTGACTTTGGTTTCAACACAGAGGAAAACATCTCGGTCTGATCAGCCAAAAATTACACACTCTGAACTCAGATTCTGCTTTGATCTTCCTTTGATCATACGTTTACCAGGAAAAATGAACTCACTTGTATTTAGGGCTTGACTACAGAATGAGGAAACAGAAACAACGAACCAGAGATGGACAACACATTCTATTGATTCTAATTAATAGGCAGTTCAATAGGTGTAAATCAAAATAAACATGTGTAATTTGAAAGATCATGGACAAAAAAAATATATTTTCTAATATTTTTGAAAGCCAAGTTTCTAGACTGCCTTAGTTCACAGTCAGCGACATATTTAGATAACATTGTTCCAGTGGGTACTTTCCTTAGTTGTATACCCTGTCCTTCCCACATCAGGGTACAGCTAAGCAAGACGTAAATCCAGTTCTAAAAGATCAAATTTTATTACGTGAAGTAAAGCTATCTTTTCTCCATCCTGGCTAAAGCCACTGTTAAATGTGGCTTCTCACCCTGAGGTTGTCAGTGAGCTCAGTAATGGCTAACTGCATTTTTTGCTGTTACAGTTCTTATTTTGTGGGACACTAGAAAGGAAAAATAATCTAGTAATAGCAGTAGGTTTTCCTAGTTGGATTGTGAGGTAAATGTCATGTTTAGAACCCACAAACCCAAAATAGAACATGACGTATTCACAGATACAGAACCTCAGTAAAACCTAAGCCCTTGTCCTTTCCCAGCTGCAGCTTGCACAGCTGTGGACAAGAGTGCAAAGCTCTGCTCAGCGCAAACAAGTAAGAAAAACAAAACAGATGGCTAAGTTACTTATGCTGGAAGTTATTTTGGGGCATAAACCTAGCTTTCCAAAGTAAACGTTGCTTTTTCAGGTGACTACTCAGATAAGTCCGTAACTTCCCAGTTTACGATTCTAGGACACGTAGCTCTGGACAAACGTGCTCTCCAGGCCTTCTAATATTTCTCTTAGGAGAGGAGAAAGGTGTTCTTCTAAATGCATTGAAGCACGTACTAGTCCAAACCAGTCCAGGAAGTCAACTGTGCCTCTTAGACACCTTCACCTCCCTACCTCAAGGCAACCTTACTTTACTTTCTAAATGGCTGGTCTAAGATCTTACACCAAAAATGAGGTTGTACTTGCTGATGTCTGGTAGTGGCCAAACGTACAGCGTAGCAGAGGAACTAAAAAATCAGTTGTATTGCCCACATGGTAATAAGATTCAAAACAATGTCAGAAGCATTGCTTAACTTACCTTTCAAGCTCGGGCACCACTGCAGAATATGTCAGGAAGAAATTATGGGGCAATTCTAGCTGTGTTTAAACTAAGCACATCATGATTATTTTTATGTGCATCTTCTGATATAAGCACACAGGCATAAGACATTCATGCTATAGTAGCACATCTTTTGGGGACCTTCAGCACTTCACCTGACAAAAATCAATTGGTTGTGACAAACTGAAACCAAAGACACTAAGAAAACAAACATATGATACAATTTGTTCTTCCTGGATTCTCTGAAAGCTGCTATAACATTCATCCTAAATTATTTTGGGAAGTCTTGAGATTCAGAAGCAGCAGTGATGGCCAAACTGCACCACATCTCCTACACCATCGTGTGATTGGAAACACACACCATACGTGGAGGCACTAAAGAGGGGAAGGAGAAAACTACTCCCTTATCTGCCATTTTTCTCCCAACACTGAACAGAAAAGCAAATGTGGCACTGTTTCAGCATTCATAAAAGGCCGAAGAAAGATCTTGCAAGTTACAATATCTTACATTTAGCTTCTAACCCTGTCAAAAACAATAGAAAAAAGATCTTAAGAAATAGTCGCTTCATTTGCAGGGAATAATACAATGATGAGCAATAAGAGGCAGGATTTATAAAGAATATATCTTGCCTGACAAAGCCAACACTTTTTTATGGAATTACTGAAATAATGGATGAATGGAACAGAATAAATTTAATTCTCTTGGATTTAAGCCATATTTTTTTGAACAATTGGTCTGATCATCCTCTCCCTCAAAACCAGGCAGCTGCACTGACATAAAACTGGAGAGCATGAGAATAGAAGTTTGCTTCCTACATTTCACAAAAACATCCTTAAAAAGCTCAACTGAACCTGCTTGTGCAAAAAAACCCTCATTTGCTGTGAAGTCTGGAATGAAGGACCAAAACAAGGCTAATAAACACATGGCAGAATACCAGTTTATAGGGAGGACAGATAAATATTTAAGGATCAGTCTTAGGTCATGCCTTATTTAATACTTCCAGTAATGAGCTAGAAGGACGAGTAAACAACATATTACTGAAATTCACAGGTGACCCTAAATTGAGAAGAGACAAGAAAAACGAGGAGGCCAGAGATATAGGACAGAGGGATTAATTAATAACATGGGCCAAAACCAACAAAACAAGAATCACCTTGGAACGCAGTGAAGGACGTCAGCACTAGAGAAAAGAAAATTAGCGTGGAAGATGGTTTCTATAAGAGGGAGGTTCTTCGATGACAGAAACTTGATAAGGACTAAGGATAAAACCCAACAAGTTACTTACAAGTTTCTAAGACATATGGTGGTAGAAAAGGTCAATGTAATTTATATGCATATGTGCAAAGATGCAGCAACACAGAGCAGCAAGAATTGCTCTCTGCAAGACTGAGGTGTAACGCGTAGGGGATATTGCTTCATTTCCAGTGAGATTTTCACAGATCACAGGGGAGTTCAAAGAACCACAGCACAAATAAGAGAACTAGAGGATCTGGTGCCCAAGGAGTGATTAAAATAGAAATGCATAGGGGGAGCAATGACCAAGAACATGACAAAAACATTGAAAAGGTGCAATCAGCAAGCAAGAAAAGAATGCAAATAGAGGCAGGAATAGGAGCAAAAAGTCATGAAGAAAACATTTGCAAGAGGGACCCAGAGGACTTTTATCTCTGGACCAATCTCATGATAGGTATAATAGACATTACAGCCACACAGCTTGGACACGTCTAGAGATCCATGCCAGTCTCAAGTTGCTGAGTCTTCCTATTTCCCTCACTCTTTTGGTTGTGCCTTGGGCTCAGTTCTTAGTGTGCTGGCTCTTCCTCCAATTGCCCTGGCTTTGTTCCCAACAAGCTCTCTTGGCTTTGAGCCAGGTGTGCGTATCTTTGTTTGAGATACTATTCTATAACATGGAGGTCAAATCTCACTCCCACAAGAGCCTATTTCCACAGGACATATTCCCCTCCCAGAAATATAGAACTTCCAGCAATTTCAGCACCGGAATTAATTCAAGCTCTCAAGAGATTTTTCTGGATATTTCTCATATAGACCTCACTGAGATTCTCTCCAAACCTATTCCAGCAGGAAAGAAGATGCAGAATTTGCAGGTAAAGTTGTGTTCTTAGTGAAATAAGGAACAGGAGTTTGGTGAAAAGAAATGCATGAAACCTCAGAATGATATTAAAATTTGCCAGCGAATGTGCTGGGTAAAAAAGGAAATTATACATAAAGAGGAAGCCTATGGAGTGTTTGGCACAAGTCAGTAAACATAAGGGCTGGCACGCTAGAAACGGTGACCAAAGCATCTAGATGGAGCCACGGTCAAACTAGACATGGAGAATTTTCTAAAGGGTTAGGACTAACATTGGTAGGACATGTTAAGAGAGATGAAGAAAATGCTTTTTGTTCATCCTAAAATGCTTAAACATTATGCTATCTTACTCCTTTTTTCTTGAGAGACAGCCTTTATGGTAACACTACACATGAAGGGTCAGATATTTAATCCACTTCTGAAAACCCAAGTATCTTCCCTCAAACATTTTCTCACTGAAAATAGCTCCCTATGTTCACTATTGTCTTTTTATAGAATGAATTTTAATAAGTATCTCTTTCTTCTTTTTTTCCCCCTATTGCTTCAGTTTTATTGTGGCTTTGCCTTTATTTTCGTTTTCATGTTCTTTCCATTCCGCTGCATTATGAATTCTCATTTTACTTGCTGAAAGTTAGAGCTACTGTACATATATTTAGAATACATGGGGGTGTATGTGGATACAGATATTAATAGATATATGAGCATCACATAGCTCTCATTACTGTTCCAATATTATCAATTTTATTCACCATATGTCATGCTATACAGTTCTCACCTTCACTAACTTTAGGTGGCTGTTTGCACATGGTCCATTAAAAACTGACATACAAATGACCTGTATTTCAGTATTCAGATACATTTCTATTATGTTTGTAGGCTCAAAGGAGATACAAAGAACCTGGTAATAAAAGAATCTCGATCTAATGTGACCGAAGTTTGCCTTGAAGAGGGAATTTTATGGTAACTAAAACAGTATCAGCCTAAAGCTGTTTTATCACATTTATACAATGGGCAAAGCATGGACAATCTGAAAAAAAGTCACATCTTGCTAATCAGAGAGAATTCGTATTCATTTTCATTCTGCAGCATTTGTCCTTATTTGTACGTCTTAAGGGCAAGAAAAAAAGGCCTACTGTAATCCAGCATTTTGTAAATCATAGCATTTGAATACTTTGTTCTGTATGAATGATTGATGTACATAAAACTAGCAGATCTGGTATTTTAAAAATTTGTTTTACATGAAAACTCTGAACAAAACCCAATATACTGCCATAATAAGCTGGAACTAATGTTTTCAGAATTAAACTCCATAGGTAACAAGTAGTAAGTTAAAAAGCAGAAATAAATTCCCATTTTAAATCATTCAAAATCTCAGAGCCAGATAATGTGTTTCATTTTGATCTCTATGCACTGCACTTTCAGTTCCATTTTCTATGATATTATAATCATACGTCCATTACTATTTCTCATCCCTTTCTAAACCTCACACCAGATGAAATCAGCCCCTGGGGAACATCTCCAGAAAAGGGGATATGGCGGATGCATGGAGCAAAGAGGGTTCCCAGTACCACCATGCACAGTCGTAAAAGGAGGGAGGGACCAGCAGGTTTTAACCCATCCCCTCCAGCACCAGTGTATAATACCCTTGCTCCACAGGATGCAATCACAGTCATGTATCATCCCCATTAAGATCCAAGCTGCGTATCTCTGATTGTCATGGAGACCATTTCAAAGTCTTGCTGTGCTTCTGCAGCAGCAGCAGAGAGGACAATAGAGCTTGGTCTTAAATGGCTGAAAAGAAAGCAACAAAGCGCAGTGGAAAAAGGAAGGAGCTGTGACTGAAAGGGATATGAGTACAGCAAGACACACTTCCAACTGTTGCAGAGGGCTAGAGGTAAAAGTTAGAGCAACCTTCCAGCTACTCTGATACAATTATGGACTTGTATTTTTGCATAGTTTCAAAATAATTGTGCCTTCAAGATAAACACAAGAAGAGCATTTTCAAGGATAGCACATTTCTTCTTCCCCTTTCTCCCCCCAGGCTGAGGTGCTGGGGTGTTTTAGGTTAAACGTGTTAATTAGGAAACTATTTAGTTTACGATGTCTTGTCTGGTTTTCCATTCCTGTGGGTGTTGTAAACATACAGAGTATTGGAGCAAGTGATATACAATGACTTGGAACAACAGGCAGGCAGAGACCCAGATAAGTGTGAGGTGTTAATAGAGTGGATTTTTTTGCGAGACCTGAGGCAAATAAGTGATTTGCAGAAGAGTGAAGACACAGTTTTGTGTCAAATAGCAAATTTGCTAAGAATTGCAATTTACGACCATCCATAAGCTATTCTCAAGTCAGGTCAGTTCTCACAAGAAATGGGAGTAAAAGGTAGAACTGAGCAACATAAAATACAAATTAGTACAAAACAACTGGTTTTAATCACATCTCAGAAAAAGGAGGCATCTTACCAAACTTTCACTGTAAGTGTAGTTAATAAAATAGAAGCATAAACCTCTGAAAAAATTGGTCGGTGGCTTGCTGGTCAAAATTTATGCTCATATTGCCACAAAAAATCACAGCATTTCTCCAAGGGCTGAGCAAAAACATTATGAGTGATATCAAGGTTGTGATCTGAATCAGTACTTTGAAAATGTGAAGGACACCGCCACTCTCAAAATGAAGTCAGAGAAATAGAGCAAAAGATGCTTCCACAAGCATTTGGAGCAAACTTGCTGTAGGAAGGAGATCCACTGCGGAACAGACCAACACACTGGAAAATCATGCTCGGAGCAAAAACAAAATATTTTCCTCTGAAACTGAAGAGTTTGATGAGCACATACGCAATCTCATGGTGACAAGTAAAGCAGGTCTCAAACCTCTTGGGAATATCCTAGGCAAATTTCTGCACCATGAAAACCTCACTGCTATCTCTTAAAGTTACAAAGGTAACTCTCTTTGAGGGCAGAAAATTCCTGTAACAGATCCTTTCTCAATGAAGAACAGGAGGAATAGAAGCATGTGATACAACAAAAATTGCTAATGTCTGCTAAAAGAAAAAATGAGCAGAAATTGTGAGAGAGAGACAACACAGTGAATTTTCTAAGAAAAATGTTGTGTTCGAGGCAGCATGTACAAAACCAGGAATGTCCAGGCACTACCTGTGACCTGGAAAAACAGTTGACTGTGGGCAAAGCAAAAGGAAAAAAAAAAAATCAGAGAAAATGGGTTTAAGTGCTGCTTAGGAGTCTAGCAGCCATATGAGTCTAGGAGCCATATGGGACATCTGTGTGAGCGTCTCAGCTTGAGGTGCTGAAACAACCTGGAGAGAAATCACTGTTTGTGCTCCCAGTGACCACCCATCAGGACTCCACCCACGCCAGCACAAGCACTGGGTGACACTGTACTGTGCCTGTGCTTATGTGAAACACTTAGCTGAGAGAGGAAATTCCACCTAATGAACAGACGGCTCATGATAAGGTCTACTGCCTTGAGCAGAAACGCTGCAGTTGGTATCTGCAGACGTCTGCCGTTTGCAGGACAGGTATGTTTTATTTGCGCACAGATAAAGAGAGAAAAAAAAGTAGGTAAGAAGGGATTCTAGGATGCTGAATTTTGCGCACTCCGTTTTCCTTTCTCTATACTAGGCCAAGCAGCTGAAAGTAGGTTGTCACAGTTTGAAAATTCAAAAGCTTGTTTATTTAACGCTTTGCTGTGCGCGTTTGCATCCCTGGAAGCGCTGCCTTTGAAGGCACGGCAGATCACAGAGTACAATGGGGAAGAAAGAAACACTTTACGTGAGAGGGTCAATGTTCCATGTGAGATATTTCATTTAATTCTGAGACAGATTTCACTCTGTGGGCCTCTTCCCAAGAGGCCATTTTCTACATATCACAAATCCCATCCCTCTCGTTTCTCTCATGTGTACAAGATCCCCAGTAAAACAAGTAGCAGTTTTTAAGAGTCAAATCATTGTGCTACAAATTACCCAGCAAATTGCCTTTATTATATTGTGAACAACTTTTTTTTCATCCACCGAGCCGCCTGGCTTCATGTAGAGGAAAACAGCAGCAGTATAATTTCCTCTGTCTCTCATGAACAGAATTACACCATTTTACATGTCAGAGACCTGTGTGGTGGATGATGCCCAGGGATGCTGTGAAGCTTTCGATGCCTGCATACTTAGCCGTCTGTTCCCAAGCTTTTTGACCCAAGCATAGAGGATGCAGCCATTTTGTTCTCAAACATCACTGCAACTTGTCAGGCAGACAACGCATCTCCCACATGAGAGGTGAGAAGGCTGGTTGCAGCTTTCATTAATATAATATAAAAGCTGCTTTAAGACCAAAAATATAAATTTTATTCTCGCTAGTCGTAAACATAACGGCTCAGACAGAAGGTGATTGTGTTAATAAACATTTTTCGCACATCTTATGTCATGGTGAGAAACAAGTTATTCCTGGGAAGGGCTCACAAGGCTCGAGAGCTCAACAAATGACCTCCATATGCAAACCTGTAGCTAACATCTGCTCGTAGGACAGGTCCAATAGATACATGACATAGGAAAAATCAGTACTGACCTTCTGTCTACATCTGCATATGTCCCACAGTACCGACAGGACCTCAGAAGCGTCATTACTGGCGTTTAACTCCAAGATCATTCTGTGAAATAAAGTCTCTGAAGGATGACACAAGAAGGCTGCTAGAGCCGAAGCAAATCCACGTGGGGCAGACGTCGGCAGCCAGATAGTGAAAAAGATAACACAAAGCTGATCGAAATAAGATTTGTACGTGAGTAATGTGAGAAACTTCTTGCGACTAACAAGATGCACAAAATACTGAGGATTTTATGGGGTTTGCCTTGACTTTTTCTGAGAAAATCAGTCACCAAGAAAATCAGTTTTCTTATGTATTAAAAGCCCCACTTTTTCAGGCACAGCAAAGCTCAAGCCTCACTTGGCTCTGAGATTTCCTCAGACAAGGACAATACATGTCCTTCCCTCAGTCAAATTCTCTAAGAAAAAAAATCTTAGCTTTATCCCAAAACTGAGCAGTTTTGAGCAAGTTCTCTTCAGGTGTTTACGCAGCCTGGAGGTGCCCACTGCAGTCTGCGCAGCTGTGCGCTGCCCAGTCTTTATGTACTTTTATGCATATGGCTAAACGCGTAGACATTCCAGGAAAGAGAGATGACTGAATCAACTGACAGGGACGTAGAAGGAGAGGCATTAATCATCAGCCTAGAGAGATACACAGACCATTGTTCCCAGAAATGGAAAAGTTTTTAGAACCTTTTCTGTACTGAAGGCAACAGTAATTACATTCCTACCTCCAGTATCGTTTGGAAAGGGACTGATTCTCTGCTGTGATGCCTTGGGGTAATACAACAAAAGCAAACAAACTTGAAGAATCCTCATTTCCTCTTCAGCGTGCGCTGCACACACCAACTGCTCAGGACTTGGCACAACTCCTTTCAAAATCAGTGGAAGGTGTGCCGCTGACTTGGGAAGGACAAGGATCAGTGGGGTTTTTTTCCGTAAGACATCCAGGAGGCAAATATCGCTGTTCGCGCTCAGCAGAATGGGAGATGAGCAAGATGAAGGCTGGCATAGTCCCACCAAAATCAGCAAGGCTAAAGGAGGAAAGCAAAGCCCTCTCAAGCCTGGCCAAGGTGGGGACCGGTGCCTGGTGCTGGGGACCAATGCTCCCTCTCACTAGAGCCAGACTGTCTCTAGTACTTTCACTTTCCTGACCGCTGTCATTGGTTTGCATGATTCCTCCTTGGCTTTGACATTGATAGATGGTTGCTTGGTTTGGATGAGCAGGTCGCAGCTCACTGGCAGGAGCCAGACTTTGCTTTCCGTAGTCTGCACAGCAAATTCTTGAAAGCAAAACTGAAATACTGCTTTGCAAAGTAACTCTTTTGAGCCACAATAGCTTTTTTTTTTAAATCCTCAGCACATTTCACCTCTCCAACCCTCACAATATTTTTTAAAAAACAGTGCTTATGTGATTTCACCGCACATACTGACTCTTATCTTGTTCCTCCAAATACATAGATTTATGATGAAACATATCAGCTGTTAAAATGTTATGCACTATTAGCAGTACTGGAAGCTTCTTTTCTATCATATTTCAAATCAGCTGAGATACACGACAGGGGAGATTCCTAGGTTGCTAATAGCCTGACTGCAACACTGGGAAAAAAAATGAGTACTTCAGACAGAATTTTTTTATTTGGTTTTGCAGTTCTTACCATCAGTGAAAATAAGACGTATGCTCTATGGCCTCCCTAACCTAATGCTATTAAATAAACCAATGGAGCATCTTTTCATTATATACTGCTTTCAATTCTGGTCATCTCTAACTCAAAAATCATATAGAAAGTGAATTGAATGAAAGAAAACAAAAGGATTAGAGCCAAGGAAAGGCTTTAGGACTTTTAAATTTCTCTTGAGGAGAGATTAATAGCATCAGGACTTTCTGGGGAGTGCTTCTGCTACAGGCAGCTCATGGAAAGAGGCACTGCTGGTAGGCAGCCCCCAGGCCATTTAAGATTTACAGCATAGGTCAAACCAAACACCGTAAACACCAGGAAACTAATAGGTAGACAGTATAGGTCTGTGCAGCACTGATGTCTTGGTTTTGATTAGATTAATTCCTCAGTAGGTGAGCTGCTGTTTTGAATCCAATTTTTCCTTCAGGTGGAAACCTGAAGAAAAAAGCTCGGGCACAGGGAGAAGGCACGTGTCCCAAAATAAAAGAGATGACCCAAAGGTGTAAGCAGAGCACAGATACAGACACTGCAGCCTCCCAGGATACTCATTCTCTATGATAAGGCAAGGGACCACGTCACATCCCAGAGCTGGAGACCTGCTGACAGCCGCCAGGATCCTGCTCCCCCACTACGGAGCCAGACGGATATCCCCTCCACATCTCCGAGCGGATACTGCAAGCCGAGCCATAGCCATGCGCCAAGACCTATGCTAGGGAGGTCTAAAGCACACCTTTTGATCGGGGGCAAAAGAGTTTAAATCAACAAACCAAATTCCCTTGATATAGTAGACATCTACCCAAAGTACGAAGCATTTGTTTTAATAATTATTTTCATGTTGTTTCAATTTGTGCTGAAACCAGAAGGAACTGGCAACATGTGATGGTGCTTTGACGTATATGGTCACTAGCAGAGGTTTCTGGGGCCCAAGGGCACACTAGTCAGCCAAAAATGGCTGGAGTGTCCACCATTACTAAGCTTAAAGGTAGCCATTGGGGCATCACAGTGCCACAAGGCCACACTGTTTATGAGCATCTCGTGCATTTTCACATTTGCATTTTAAACACACTGTGAAGAGAATTGATAGAGATGTGAAACCTCCATAGGTTTTCCCAGCCAAATGCATCACCGCTTCAGCGAGCAGCAGGGTTGGCGGGTGTCCAGGGAAGGGGCCAAAACCAGTCAAATCCAGACACAAAGCTTTGAAGAAACACCCGGGCCTTGTACTTGAAAGTGTCAAAATGAAAGGTTCAGCTTTCTTAATTTCTAAGATTTTTCCTCCCATTCCCTCTCTGGAAAAGCTCTCAGTCTATCAATGTGAATGTTGACTGTCACTTAATTTACTTCAGTAACTGCTTTGAAGTTCATTTCCAGTATTTGCAGCTATTTGTGGCGATTGTTTGCTGCTGGCTTCACAGATGACTTTTTTCCTCTCCCGTTCATTTTTTTTCCCCCAGTTCCACCTCATAGTCACAGTCTAATGGCAGGATTTTTCTTCTCCAGATTCTGCCTTCACTCGCATCTTGTTCGTTATTATTTCACACCACACAAATCCTACTTTTGCATCTTGCAGGCAATGAGATTGTTATGGATAACCGGCTTCTCTGCTCCACAGACAAATTTTCATTTAACTGTGCTTTTCTCTTTCCATTCTGCCACATGGATGACGCGTCTTTTAAGACTCTCTTTCTAGTCTTCATGACTGAATAAGAAAACTCTTGTTTGAGCTTAGGATTACCATGGTGACAGGTTTATTATCTTCCCATTTGGATGCAGGTTATCCTTCTGGCAATTTTTGGCATGTATTAGTCAGTCTGTGCTGATGTTAATTGCTGTTTTGTTGGGATAGGTTTGGAAGCACAGCGTCCATGGGGAAATGGGGAAAATAATGTCATGTTGTAGCAGCAAGAAATGCAGACTGGGTTCTGGCTTTTATCAAATGCATTGCAGGTTGGCCAAGTCATGGAAGCAGAAGCTCTGAGTTGAGTTGCTGGCTGTGACACAAATTGTATGGACAAGATTTTTGTCTGTCCATGCCTTAAATGTTACACATCAAATAGAAATGGTGCTGGTAGGATTGTGACCCAGGTTGTTATTATTATCACACAGAAAACACCAGCATTATTGCACTTCATATCACCTGATATTTTCTTTACTGGGCCTCCCTTATATTCCAACTGCAACAGACAAAAAGTTTTTAACATACTCCTATTCAGTCAGTTGGGTTCATTTTACAAGAGGATCGGTTGATACGCTATGACTGACCTAAACCCAACTTCACACCAGGGGTATGTAGGAGCTCTAAATCACACAATAGCCAGTCTGAGGTTGCAAATAACTTATCAGCTCTTCTTCGCAGCTTTTCTGCTGTGCGTCTGTGAAAATGGCGAGCTGATCCTCTGCTGTCTTACCCCTTGCCACATCTTCTGCACCACTCCCATTTTCTGGTTGGTCTTACCTCTGGGAAGTTCCTGGGATGACATGATGGCCCAGAAGCTCTGCTGTCATGTAAATACACATATGACAAGTCTTGATTACAAAGCAGATGTGAAGAATGTAAAGTCTTTGGTCCGAGACCATCTGCCACAGAAGCCCCAAGAGGTGTCAGCTTCCCTGTTCAGTTGAGCACCACCTCTTTAGGTTTTTATTGTCAATGTTTTTCTTGGTCAGGCTATTAAAGCCTGAGGTCTGTGCTCAAATCTGTCTGGACACAAAAGCAATGGTCCAAGGAATGAGAGCACCACATAGTCCTCTTATGATCCAATAGATTTTATGTCCCCATGGAGATGACTTATGTTTGCAGGACCTCACATTGTCTAACACTGGTCTCAGGCATTTCCCTCTGACTTGCGCACCTCCTCCTCTAACCACTGCTGATAAAGTCAGCAAGTTCGCCCTCCTTATGCTGTGCCAGCTGCAGTCACAGTCTACATGTCTGCACTTACCCCAGAACAAAAAGGCATTGGGGAATGTTTTGTATTAGACAAGAATATGCTTTTCCCTGGATGTTATGAATCATCCTGAAGATATTTATCTTCACCAATTGCCTTTGTGCATTTTGCCCTTTGACTTAAGATGGTGGAAAGCAAAAATCCGCTGATGTGAAATGAAAATAGATTGAAATACTTTAAAGATTTTTCTTTAATAAAATCTTAACAAGATCTTGCTTTTCAAAATTTCTAAACAATCTTTCCATTATTTGATAATAGGCATTATGGGAATTGATTAGTTGCAGAAAAAATAATTATACACCCAATTAAAGCAAATTGAAATAAACTTAAAATGTTGGCACCTATTCCTGCTGTCCCCAACAGGAAGAATTAATTTGACCAGGATGGTTATATCATCAAAATGTTTGACTTTAGATAAAGAGCTACATTTCATTTTTTGGCATTGCCAAAATGAATTTTAATGAAAGACTTGACTGCGGGGCAGTGCTGACTGGACAAAAAGCAACACATGGGATTTGATTGCAAAAATCAATAGTTAAAAATAGAACAGAAATTAATAAATGCTGTGAAAGATCATTTGGCCCTGCTTCCATCTGCATAGCTCAAATAGGGGTTATTGGTGCTTAAATTTAGCAGGGAAAGCTGGGCCTCGGGATGAAGCAGACTTCTATTCAGACCCCCAGAACACGAAAGAGTTTTATTAAAGCTGTTGGCCCCTTCCCACAGCAGTGGGTTTATGCAGGTTTGGCTCAGGGCTGGCACAAGAGGTGTTCGATGCATTATAATTTGAAGAGGAAAAGGGTGGTGTGATCAAAGCCAAGTGTGCGGGAACAGAGAGGCCAAAGAAATGTCAGTCAGACCACACACTAGCCAATTCCAGCTGCAAACTCATCCAGACTGCAGAAGCCCAGTGTCTTAAAAGTAGCCCCTCTGACGCTGTCAAAGCCCTTCTGTCAGTTATGTGCCAGATCAAAGGACATGAAAAGCACAAAGGGAAAATCCTTAGCTCTCTTCCTTCTGATACTTGCCTTCAGCCATTACAAAGTACGATTCAATCTCATCAGTGTTCCCTATTACAGAACACAGCAGTGCTGGGGGACAGAGCATCCTGGAGATAGCTTACCCTACCTGTTGACACGTAACAGAGATGCAGTGATGAGTGTTTCTAAGCTACATGAGTTAAGTGACAAGCACCCATTTTAGAGCCGGAATCTTTCAAAAGAAATCTGCATATACTCCATCACCGCAGTGCACTCCAGCCACCCGCTATCCTCAGAAAAGCAACTTGTAATATGACTGCTAGGCAGAAACAGCTTAAAAGAAAGCAGTGAAGTAATATGCAGTGCTTGCCTGATGCAAACACTAGCAGTGGGGCTTACATGGAAAACCTAAACCTGTCCTCTCCTGCACAGAACCATAGGGCAGCAGCAGCAACAGCATCTTCCCCTTCCAGCTTGCAGTCTGCCTCACAAAAGGGGGACGGTGCCTTTTTACCAAACACCACTATTTGCTCACGTTCTTATCTGAACAAAGCAATAAAGAATAAGGTCCCAGCAGCAGCTTTCCTTTCACACCTCCAACCTTCGTCCCAAACAAATATACAAAATTTTGCACCAAGGCTCCCTTTCTGTTAAGCACCTTGGCAGATCTTGCCGCACTATCATAGGAATATCCCTCTGTCTTAGATTCTTCTTCTTCCATTATCAGCAACAGAATCACATAGCAGTTCTGTACACCCCAAGCTGTTTCAGTCTACTAAATTTTAAAGGCCTTTCAGAGTATTGGGTGAATTGGTCCCAGTGAATTAGCTAAGCTGCAGATGCATAAAGAACAACAGCGACCACTGCTCAAAGCACCAACAAAACACTTGTATAATCACTACTCTCTGCACTGAAAACAGTTGTTGTTTCAGCTCTGGTTTATCAGCCATTAAAATAAATGATTACAGAAATCAAAGAAGTATTCAAACCTCCAATACGTTTGGAGCCTTTGATCGATTGATTTTATTAGTTGATCACAAACACCACCAATAACACCTGCAAATTAGAGCTACTTTGGATTGCTAGATGTTGGCAGAAAAAATCTGCATAAGTACATTAACTTATTAAAGTGTGCTATTAAATGTCAAGAAGAATATCATAAAAAGGTTTAACTTATTGAATAACTATATTTGCTGAAGGGCATCAATGTGTTAACATTAGTGTTTTATACAAAATTCATCCTGCAATACAGTAGCTTTACCTCTAAAGCCTTTTATAGCTCTATCCCCTCAGGCAGAGGCTGGAGAACTGCCATTTAATTGTCAGTGCTATAAATTAAAGGAGTGCTTGAGTCAGATGTCATCCAGAGCTTACAGACCCAGCAGAGTGGGTAGGAAATGCTGACGGGGAATATGCACCTGGTGAGAACCTTCCCAATGGCTCTCCCAGCACTCCGAACCTAATTAATTCTGCCGATCTTTTACGTGCATCTGCATTTGCATTGTATTTAAATTAAATACTGCTACGTGCACTGAGCTTGGCAAAGCCTGGATAGCTAGAAAACAAAAAGCATGAAGGAAAAACAGTGATTCTGTTTTCTTGGCTATTGTTTAGCACATTATAGGGGGAAATGTAAGCCTAATAGCTTACAGAGTGCTACAATTCCCCCAAGTGTTAAGAATTATGTTACAACCCAAAGTAGAGAATCATTTCTAGGAAATACTTGAAGACATGATTGCCCAGCACATGAAAGTCAAAATGCTAATTGGCAGAAGAAGCAAAATAAATCAAATGCCCTACCAAAGGCAAAAATAATCCTGGAATGGCAGCACTGTGTCTCATGTCTGTAAAGCATGGGTAATAGCTTCAAGCTGAAGGTACTGAGTAGAGCCCATCAATTGACCCACAGAAACCGGTACGTTCATATTCAGCTGCCTGCTCCTGTGATTTGAGCTGTTTGCTTGCTTTTTTCACCAACATCATCTATCAACAAATGAAAAAAAAGGCATGGTCTTTTCACTGCAGCCCCAATTTTGTGTTTACAGATTACAATTAGAGTGGCAGAGTTAATAAACACAGTGTTCCCACTGTAGATGTCACCTTGCCTTTCCCTTCTCACTTAAGATCTTGTTATAAAATTAACTTCTTCCCCTCTATTTCCTAAAAAAATGTGGTTTTAATGTAACAGAGCACTCAAACTGCAAGCCTATGGATGGAAATCAAGGTTTGCCAGTGGTGAGTGTTGATCACAGAATCACAGAACGGTAGGGGTTGGAAGGGGCCTCTAGAGATCATCTAGTCCAGCCCCCCTGTTAAAGCAGGTTAGCCTAGAGCAGGTTGCACAGGAATGCATCCAGGCGGGTTTTGAATATCTCCAGAGAAGGAGACTCCACAACCTCTCTGGGCAGCCTGTGCCAGTGCTCTGTCACCCTCACAGTAAAGAAGTTCCTCCTCATGTTCAGGTGGAACTTCCTGTGTTCCAGTTTGTGCCCATTGCCCCTTGTCCTGTCGCTGGGCACCACTGAGAAGAGTCTGACCCCGTCCTCTTGACA
>VZSC01001952.1:65697-94474 GCA_013398225.1 Steatornis caripensis
ACCTCCCTCGACCTGCTGGCCACACTCTTCTTCATGCACCCTAGGATGCCATTGGCCTTCCTGGCCACAAGGGCACACTGCTGGCTCATGGTGAGCCTGTTGTCCACCAGCACTCCCAGGTCCTTCTCCGCAGAGCTGCTCTCCAGCAAGTCAGCCCCCAGCCTGTACTGGTGCATGGGGTTGTTCCTCCCCGGGTGCAGGACCCTACACTTGCCCTTATTGATCCTTGATCCAGGCATCTGATTTCAAGGCCATTTCTTTCATGACTATGAAACATGAATAAGTCAAATGATACGACAGTACCAGCCATGGTCATCTACCATTCAGTTACTTTCATTTGTTAGTTATGTGTTTGTGGTGCTGGTGACCCGGTTCAGCAGGGGAGCTATGTTCCAGCAAGGCTAAAGTTTCCCTCAGAGCAGGTTATTTTATGCCGAGTTTTTTATCAGCAAGAGTAATTTAAGCAATTTGCCATTTCTTTCCTGATTTGATAATCACAATTTCATTTCCAAGAGTCAAATGAAAGATTTAAGAACTTCCTTCCTTTCAAGTCTACCTAGGCCACCATGCTGGTTTTGGCTGGGGGAGAGTTTATTTTCTTCATAATAGCTAGTACGGGGCTACGTTTCGCATTTGTGCTGGAAACAGTATTGATAATGCAGAGATGTGTTAGTTATTGCTGAGCAGTGCTTACACAGAGCCAAGGCCTCTTCTGCTCCTCACGCCACCCCACCAGCGAGGGGGCTGGGGGTGCACAAGGTGTTGGGAGGGGACACGGCTGGGACAGCTGGCTCCAACCGACCAAAGGGATGTCCCATACCTATGACATCGTGTCCAGCAATAGAAGTAGGAGGAAGGTTGCCAGGGGTGGGGGTGGCTGCTGCCCAGGTGTCATGGTTTAAAGCTGGGCTGGCTATTAAACACAAAACAGATGCTCTTTGTTAACCCTCTCCCTCCCCAAATTGGGGGGAAAGAGAAAAGGGAAAGAGACTTATGGGTTGGAAAAGTTAAAACAGCTTTAATTACACTAATAATGTATAATAATAATAGGAAAAATAATAATGAAATATATACAGATATACAAATATGTACAAAACCAATATCAGGCTCCCCACCACGGATGACAAATACGTCACCCGGACGCTGCGGGGCACGGCCCAAGAAAGTCCCAGACTGCACTCATCAGCAGGCAGGAG
Source organism: Steatornis caripensis (assembly GCA_013398225.1). Taxonomy (NCBI): domain Eukaryota; kingdom Metazoa; phylum Chordata; class Aves; order Caprimulgiformes; family Steatornithidae; genus Steatornis; species Steatornis caripensis. Next base: position 66,894 of record VZSC01001952.1, read on the forward strand.
CTGGATTCAGGAATGCACGGATAGGGATCGAAGGCAGAAGAATCGGACAGAGTCCTCCTTGGACACCGGCCGTAGAAGAAAAGCTCAAGACCCTCGTGATCCCTCAGCTTTATACTGATATGACCCGTATGGGATGGAATACTCCCTTTGGTCACTTCTGGGTCACCAGTCCAACCTGCTCCTCCCCACCGCAGGGTCGCAGATGGGACCGCTTCTCTGCTCTTTCAGTTCTGGCACACAAGAAAGTTAGCAGAAGCAAGCATCGACCTTGGTCTCCGTAGGGATAACTATAAGCAAGAGCCTTTCTGCGTACCATCCCTACTGATGTTCCAGCACTAACTATAAACACCGAGCCTTATCACTGCTAGAAGCAGCCACTGTCTGAAAAATATGCAGTTAATTTCAGAGAGTGCAGTTTCTCAGAAGAGACTTAAATAAAAAGTAAAGTTACTGAAAGAAATTTGGTTCTGTCCTGGCCCAAACCAGGACATCAGGGACTGATGGTCAGTTGGGTGTGAGCAACTGTTTTCATTTGCATCACTTGTCTTTCTTGGGTTTTACTTCTCTCTCTTTGTTATTTTCATTATTATTCTTGTTGTTATTATTATTTCAATTATTAAACTGTTCTTATCTCAACCCATGAGTTTTCTCACTTTTACTCTTCCAGTTCTTTTCCCTCCATCCAGCTGTGGGGGGAGTCAGTGAGTGGCTGGGTTGTGCTTAGTTGCTGGCTGGGGTTAAACCATGACAGCCACTTCCAGAAAACAGCCATAAATCAACATTTTTTAAAAAATCTGAATCGTTCTGATGAGCAACGACAAATGATATGGAAACGCTTTATATTCAGTGTGGCTGGAAGAAAGCTGCCTACACTTCCTACTGGGTTTGTGGGAAATGGATGCAAAATAGAAGCTGAACATGCACAGATTAACATGGACACAAAAATAAAAGCTATAATACATTTTAATTAAGCTGCATGGGGAAAAAACGAACTAATTAACTAAACTTACAGAAGTGCTAAGGGCTATATCTACAGAAGGACTTTGGCACTGCCACATTCCTCTTTGCCACACCAAAATACCAGGCATCTGCAGTCAGGAATGGTAAACACAGCCCTGAGCTCCCAAGCACCAACAGAGGAGGTAGAGGAGGCTCCAAGGGGCTCCCATGAGCCAGCACCTGACATGCTGGATGGCTAAATCCACCAAAGGTGAACGTTGCAGAAGACCAGGTCTGGTATTTCTCTTCTCTCCAGAGATGAGACTCCATCCTTGCACCCTGAGTGAGGTATGCATGGGAGATCAGGTACCACAACCTACATCCCAAACTAGACCAAGGCAATCATGACATTCCCTATGGGAAAACAGCTCAGCAATTAGGGTGATGGAGACCAGAGCTCATGTCCTCTTTGGTCTGAGAGATTCAAACCCTCAGTACGCCTCAAAGGTACAGCTCCAGCTACTGCTCTGGGATGGACCAGCTGGAGCACAATGGCATAAAAACTGCCCTGAGTGCCTGAGAGATGTTGTTCCATGCCTGGTACATCTCTGGTCACACTGGAAAATATGCAGGTTTGCAAAAGTAAAAATCAAGGATTTTTTATGCAGCCAAGATTAACAATTAGGGTCAACCTTGCTGTTTGCACTCTTTGATGGGCAGGGTAAGCTAGCATATGGCCAACTCTTCATTTCACCAATCCTAGGACTAAAAAAGACCAAAACACCTCCCAGTATTCTCATAATTTTGTAAAGCTTGCCAAGGGAGGATTTGATTTTCTGTGGCAGAACATCCCAAGCGACCTTCACTTCACTGATGACGGGGTGTTCTTTGTTCTGATTGCTTGTTCAAAGAGTGCAACGGTATAATCTGTACAAAAAGTTACTGAGAAATATGGGCTATTTCCAAGTGTAGCAAAGTAAATAACTCAATAATTAAAAACAAGATGCAAACAATTATACTAATAGACAAAAGGTAAAGGCTATGGTTTCATTCAATAATTCAGAAACAGAAATTATATTTCTTTCAGCTTTGATGCAGGGAAACTAGGAAAAGATGAAAAAAACCCTGTCCTTCATGAAAGTCTGGAAAAACTTGCAGTATCTTAAAATATGCAAAGGTACTGGAAGCCTCATTTTTTTGCATAACAGCTAGAGGATATGAATTGTGGGAGATGAATGGTACAGACAGTAAGAAAATTGAAGTTTTTGCACTGTGGTAAAAACAAAGATTCCTGTATCTCCTATACAGAAAGGATGATGATTGTTTGTAACAGAAATATTACAAATAGTAGTGTAGAAATGCAGACTGTGTTAGAAATCAGTATAAAAATATCCAGATTTTTTGGTTATATCAATCAAAGACAAAGTCTAAGCACTAGGAAATTAGAAGATGCTGAGAAAGCAGAGGTGCCAGTAGGATGTAATAGATGCCAAGTAGAGTAGCTTCCAGTGTGCAGAGTTAGCAACGGGACAATGAGTTTGAGAAGTTTAGCTGAGGTATCACTGGTGCTTAGTTGTGGGCAAATGGGTTTTGAATAGCAAGTGCTGATCTAAGTTTTGCTGACTGCTTTCTTGCCGAAGCTGGCAAGGATCACTCAAGCAAGCTCTGAGCTTGTGTGTTGCCAAGACACACTATAGGATGCATCCTTTACAGACCCTCAGCAACAAAAAGCAGGCTTCAGTAGTCTGGTCACCAGCATTTCCCATCACTGTAGGCACAGCAGGGTGTCCCAGTGGTGACCAGCTGCTGCTCCTGAAGGCTGTGACCCTACTGTAGTCTCCACATCTCATCTGCTGAGTCCATGCAGATGTTTTGAGCACACTGGGGAAAATTACTCTAAATGGCTGTGAACCACCCCCTAAACCAACATGAACACTTTTTGTAGGCTCTGAAGCAGCCTTGGTACCCCTGATACATTTGCCCACAGCAGGAGAGGGGCTAACGTGCCGTAAAGCCTGACATCTGCATCTCAGCTTCATCAGCCCCTCAGAGGCCAAGCAGGAGTGGAAGGAAATCTGAAGGGGGGAGATGGCCCTGCACCTGAATGCAAAACAGCTTTTATGGGCATGAATGCATACGTATGTCTGCAAATGTGCGTACAAATGGGATTTTACTTATAAGATTAAAGCTGTTGTGTTTTCCTTTATGGAGAAGGGTTCTCCTGCACACACCACTATTACTCTTCATTTGTTATTCATCACTTGCCTGTTTAAAAACTTTCAATTCTCTAGTCAGGGAATAGAAATACTGTGACTTAACAGCTCAGTTACAGCATCTGAATAATGAATTGTTGACATTTACCAACCATCAGCATGTTCCTCCAAACTATCTAGTAACTACTTATAAATACCAGCCACATTTGCAGAAATCCCTGCTGATTCAAAACTATTTTCAAATGGAAGCTGGCACACTCATCAGATTATATATTCCCAATAAATAATTTAGTCAGCTCCAGCACCTGGCAAACAACAGAATACAGTCTAAGAAGTCATCAGAAGGGAAAATAACTGTAAAAAACTCATTTTTTTCACTGGAAATAAGATGAAGCAACAAAAGAGATACTGGGTAGCCAAAAGATATTGTTACTTGAATTGAAAGGTATTTCATTAACCAGCAACAATGATTTGCAATTCTATAGCACTTCTTGCAGAATAACTGCCCTGAAGAATTTCAATGAGCTGCTTCTCTGGGCTGACCAGCAAAGAAAAATTATGAACAGCTCAGCAGTGCTGCATCAATCAAAAGGAAGGGACCCAGCTGGTAGAAGCAAGTTTAATTTCTGATTGAGAAAAATGACAGAGTTGGAACATGTATTGACATTTTTACTGCATTAAGATAGAGGGTAACTAAGAGACTACACAACTAAATAAACTGTAGCCCATCATCTACTTTTGCTCCCTTTCTTCCTCACCCGTAAAAGCACAAAAGTACAAGCCAGAAAGTAGAATAAAAGTTGCTAGTTTTTGCAGTAAAAGCGACCCAAACAAATCACCACCAAGGAATGAGTTTTCACTGTTGTCCTCATCAGACAGCAGCGAACATTTTCAGAATTTTCCTAAGGACCAAAGAAAACCAGGCTGGAAGAGGTTTAGAGGTCATGTAGCTCATCATAATGCACAAGGCAGGGTCAGCTCTGTCTGTGCCAGCCTGGCATATGCTTGTCTGTTCTTAAAAGCCTCCAGTGATGAAGAAATGCCAGGCTTCCCAGCAGTCTACTCTAGAGCTCAGCTAGCTGCACTGGTAGCAAAGGTAGCCTAATGCTTAAGTTAAATCTCCCTTGTTGGAATTTAAGCCAATTACTTCATCTTTGTAATGGATATGGAGAACATTTGACTGCCTTCTGTGCAGTTCTGGTTTACGTATTTGAAGATTATTGTGTCTTACTTCAGTAAGTTCTCTAATTCCTTCCATCCAACCTGGTTCTTTCAGTCTTCCCTCTGAGTCCATGGTTTTAGGTTTCAGCATTTTTGTACTTCTCCCTCAACTTCTTTCCAGCTGGTCTGCTTTGATCTTGTAGAATAGTGCCTGAAAGAGGACACAAAGCTGCAACAGACATCTCAATGAGGCTGAGCAAAGTTTTGCTTCATATGCGCTATGGCATTCTGTTCATACATCATAGTTTGGTGTGTGCTATTTTGTTTAGTTGCAACAACAACATAGTATTTTTGACTCATATTTGAATTAAGAAGCAGTTAGGGCAGATTTATTTATTTATCCACTGCAAGAATGCAGCTTATCAACTTTCTTCACAGCTTGGTTTTGCAGATGTGATCATTCTTACCTGTTTGTGAGTAGCAATCCAAATGTACATCTATACACCTAAGAATGCAAATCACAGCCTCCCTCTCTCCGTGTACACAGGTGACATTATAGGGCTTTCTTATCAGGTACATCTCAACAGATATCGTTAGAGGAACCCTTAAAGCACAGGCAATCAGAAAAACTGAAACATTCGGATTATCGAGTTTGTTTGCATGCATAAACCTTGCTTGTAAGAGCTACTGACAATCGGTGTGCTGAAAGAACTGAAAGTCTGCTTAAAGAATGGAAGGTTCAGGCTGGCATGTGCCTGACACCACAATATACTAGTGAGTAAAAAAAGGAACAAAAAATTACGACAAATATGATGATGCGATCATGTAAACTGATGGAAGAGCAGGAAGGCTTAGCTCATCTCAGTCCAGCTCAAAAATAGCAGAAATTGAAAGGTTCCCAAGAGTTATTTGAAAATAATCAGCAATTACTTTAAGTTTAAAAGTATATATATTCAATGTCCATTCCCCAAAATGGCAATTTTCAGGAAAGGTGAAACCCAAATTGAGTGCACAAAGCATTTTCCAGGGTAGTAAAGTTTTAGCTCAGTCAGCTTGTTATAGAGAAAAAAGCATTTGACAATGTTCTCACACTTCCAGTTCTGTCCTGCACTAAATGCCTATCTAGAGAAGTGTATTAGCAAATTCTTTCACGTAGTCCCATCAAATAATTCTGATCTGAATTTTTTTTTGCAGGGGTGCCATTACAGCCCTGGGAGCAAGCTGCTGATGCCCTCAAGTGCTGTTTGCTGTGGTATTGCCATGGCACTGCAGGAACGATTTGCGTCTCGTTGTTCAGAGCGTAGTGAGTGAGGCAGAGTAACGAGACATGACACTGAATAAATTGATGGAATGAGATACAACAGAAAGCGTGGGACTGAGTCCTACAGAGGAGACCTTTGCGTTGGTTATTCTGAACCTTTAATTTAATTAGATTTACGTGCCATGACAGCAGGGCATGATGCTTTAATGCACAGTCAATCTCTGAGCTGCTTTCTGGGAGACACAGTTCTCCCAAGATGAAATAAAATACTCTAAAAAAGTCTTTTATGTACGTCATGCTGCAAGTTCTCATATTAGGCTTTTTATTACAATTATATATACTGTTCCTAATGAGTACAGGGCCCCACTCTGCGAAGCAGCAGAGGACAACTCCCAGCCTAGGGACAAGCGAGAATATCACCTTGATTTGTCAGAGGCACAGAAGCAAAGGGTTGCGTTTGATCCAACCATTACAGAGCCCAAAATAGACACTGGCAACTGGGTTCAAAAGAGTGACGAGGATTTGCATCCATACGTCAGCCTGCACGGTCAAGCCCTGGCTCTGCCTTGGGACAGCGGGGACCCTCGCCGCCCATGCTCAAACCACAGGCTGCCAGCAGCTACCAAAGGCAGCCCTGCCTCTGAGGCAGGCTGAAGCGCTTGTCTCTGGTTTTGAACTTCAGGCCCATAGCAGGCACCGAAATGGCTCACACAGGGTCACACAGCACCTGCCACACCTGGGTAAGGGGTCAGGAACTGAAAATCTGACACCTATTCCTCCTCTCCTCCCTTTTCCTCCCTGACTACCCGAAGGTGAGGTGGCTAAGCGGTACCGTGGATCATGTTGTATTTATCTTTTTACTTCTATTTAAAGAAAGATTTTTAAAGATGACTGTGAATCCGAGTACCTCACATTTTTATGCACGGCAAACTGACATCCACGCTGCACTCGTGGGAACTCGGAGCAGCTCTGAGGCTGTTCCTAGCTGCAGTCGCCTGGTACCGTCTGGAGCTGAACCGCAGCATGTGAAGACTAGGCAGACATGTTACCATGTCTGCAGAGCGATGGGTAAGAGGAGACGCAAACAAACAATACCAGTTTACCACCACATCTTGACTGCAGTAATGACAGAAACATCCCACTTCACTGATTTTGAAACCAAAGTAAAAAACCGTGCAATGACACTCTGCTGATACAGGGTAGAAAAAAGTTTACTTCTGTTTCCTCCCCCGCTGATGCTCTTTTGTGGTCCAGGTCAGGCCCAGACCTAGTGTACCACAGAGCCACACCAGCAGTGTGCTCAACCAAATTCCTCTGGAGAACAGGTTCGTCTTCCTTCTGAGCTGGCTTTGGACGACTGGAGGGGTGGAAGAGAACTGGAATTGCAAAGACAGTGCAGAAAAAAAAAAAAAAGGATAAAAGCCAACACTACTTAGGTAGAGAGATCCTGGGACTATAAGGTGGGGTGGAAAATCAAGAAGACATCTTCACCACCACTTGGGAGGTGTTCACATCCAGTGTGTATTTTCCTTACTTATGATGAAAGTGAGCACAAAGTCTGTACGAGAATGCAAACAGTTGTGGAGCATTTGGATTTGAGGTTTTTGTTTGGATCTCTTCATCTGCTCCTTACATCGCTCTTGAAACAACTGAGCTGATTCTGACAGGCTGGAATCTGGTCTTGGTGGTGCTGCGTTTGAACCTTTCAGCTCACGCCTCTCAAACCTTCGCAGGGAAATGCCCAAGACGCCTGGTATGCAAGGCTTGTACCAAAGCCCAATTCCTCTGGAGCATTTGAGCAGAACCAGTTTGCAGAATTGTGTCAGCAGGTGAGATGCACAGCTCTTACATTATCCTGATGAAGCTCCTTTCTGAACTCTGACACAGATTTCACATGAACCAGCACATAAGAACACAGCAGCCTTGACCCCAGCTCTTCCCATTACAAAGCAGGGCAGGTGAATTACCCTTTTAATGTATTCTTGGCACCCATCTCTAAAGTGATCAGGAAATTTTCGTCCTTCTTTTCTGAGTTCTCTTCAATTTATACAGAGTTTCTGCTCTTGCAAATCGCCGGCCTTTGTATTTACTACTTATCTCTGAAGTTTTATTTTAATTTGTTATTCTCTGCTCAAATTTCCAGTAGGTCTAGATCCCTTTGTCGCATTTATTATCTGTGTTTATTCTCTGGTCTCAATAACACTGCTACTTTCATTATCATGCAGCTTCCTCTCTCTTCAAGATCATTAAGGAAAATATTCAGTGAAATTGGATCAAACAAAATCCCATACAAGCTTCTCAATAACTTAATCCTTTTTGATTCACTAGGGCATACATTTTTAATTTCATATTATGCCACAATCTTCATAATAAAGTCAAACTACTTTTTAACTGCAAAAATCCAAAACATACTGCATAAAACTGTTTCAATCCAAATATATCGCATTTATTGCTCATTTATTCACTAATTTTACAACTGCTTAAAAATAAACGAGACTGCAAGACTTGTGCATTGTAAATCCAGGTTACTAATTGTTCATAGGTCTATCGTTGTCTAAATGTTTCATGAAAGTTAATTAAGTTCCCATTTTCTGCCAGATATGGTTTCATTACTAAGCAGAGCGATCTAATTAGCATAGAGCAAGACGGATTCAGTAACTCGGGAAGAATGTCGTAACAAATCTGGATTAGTCAGGTTGCTATACTGCACCCCTCACCACTGTCTCTGAGCATATCAGTAAAAGGATCTGTTCATTCATGTTTAAATCACCACATGCAAATATGTCAGGATAATCATTGACATTAATGTGAGCTTGCGGCTCTGTAAAGAAAATTCACAGAATAAGCAATTGCAGAAAAAGTCTCTGCACAAGCCAGAACACTTGAGCACATGTGCAATAGGGTCATAAAAAAAAAGTACATGATGCAAATGACTAAACGAAAAGGGGAAAACCAAACAATTGGAAATCTAATGGCAAACAAACTTAATCAAGAGCCAATGTAGCACTAAGGAACATACGGTAGAAGCCTTCATTTCAGGCAAAACTGGAAGCATTCAGGCACCTTGACATACTCTGAAAGTGACTGTCACTCAAAAGATGTTCTGTATTACACTTCACAAGGATCAGCTAAAGGTCTTCTCGGTCCAACTCATTTCAGCACCAAAGACACCCTGTTTCCTTTGCTGTATGTGGCACCTCCCCGCTGCCCCACTGAGAAGGCAGGCGAGTCACCCGTTCCAGCAGCATCTCCCCAGGCCTGGGGAGCAGGGGGGCAGTGGATGGGGCAGCTCATGCTCAGGGACTGAAAGCCTGGCCGGGAGAAAGAGGAGGACGACTGCATTGGGTTTGGAGAGGGAGAGATTCCTATGGCCCTGCTCTTTGGTGTCTCATAAATAACGTTTTATCTTGTAATTAATATGTTAATTCTGTTAATACATTACTATGTTCTATTAGTATACTATATAAATATAGTTTAATATCTTTGCTTTAAAATAACGAAACTACTTTGAGTGGCTGCAAGACTTGGCCAGACCAAACTTTTCTGTCCTTCTCCACCATTCGTTCTATCCCAGAAAGGAACTGGATATCAAAAGACTACAGAAGTTCAAAAGCTAGCAGCTGTCTTGAGGTGTCAGACAGACATCCAGGAGTGAGCAAAATGGACTTTACACAATGTAAGAAATAGGAAGGATTAGATATGCACTCAGCAGGCTTTATTGTCCTAAAGATACTCTGTTCTGGAAACGCACTAGTCCTGAACAACAAATACAAGGCTTTAAGAATGTTATTTGGTCACATTACTACTGTTGTTGTCCTTGATGGAAAAGAATTGAGTATCTGAATGTAGGCTTGACCTACTGAGGTAGTTATGGCTTGATACACATGAAACAGCAACTCTGGGATGAGGTGAGGAAGAATTGCCTGGTTCCAGGGCACAAAAGGAGAGACCTGGAATAGGTGTGTCACGCACTGACGAGCACATGCAGTACAATGTCATGTATTTGCCTCTCGCTAGACAGATAGTATCGTTACGGGCCAGAGGTTCACTCAGCTTCCAATAAATTAAACCAAAGGGAGCTTGTGATGGCCTAAGGCATCTATAATCATTTACCTTAGCATCAACTCCAGCAGCCCAGCTGTACAGAAAAAAAAAAAATAGAGATGTCTCCATGTCAGTAGAAGCTCTTACGTAGCATTTTCACTACTGCCTGTGCCGTTCAGAGACCAAGACATCGTAAAGCACCATGACCCAGAAAAAGAACCACGGACTGTGTATGAATCATCCTCTGGATCATTGCAGTTATAAGGTCCAGTATTGCAGAGAACAAAATTAGCTAAACGTTATCATCAATAAATAAACAGCCAAAACACCAGTGCAAGAGCCTCAGCTCGCTACACCTACAAATTGCTGCTTCAGAGAAATACCACAGTGTAAGCATAAAAATAACTGAGCATTGTTCTGCTGAGCTCACTCACTCGTATTGCCCCACCACAGTAAAAAAAGAAAAAAACCTGTTTGCAGATCTTTCCACATATGGCACAGAAGCATGTTTACAGTAAGGGATTTGCTTATGACTGGAACCTAGCACAGAAATTCCAGCTTCTTAGTTGGATTTAGGTAGCTGCACAATTTAGGCTCAAACACAGCAAGCATATTATGCAACAGTGGGGAAAAAGGTTGAAACTTCATTATTTTATTTAGATAAATGGCCAGGTGGTTTTCTGCACTGTCTCAACAAGAGAATACAACATGGAGAAAAAGTTTGCCAACTGCCTTTTCAGCATCGCCGAGCCCAGCTGAGACAGAAATAACTCGACTGTACGTTTTTCCTCTCTATTTTAGCACATGAAATTCTGTTTGTGCCCAGATGCAAAAATGAAAACCACTGAGGAAGATATACATCTGGGTATTTTTCTCATCTGTTTCTAGGTCCAGTCTGATTTCAGAATTCTGGGGTGGTGGGTTTTATTGTGTTTATATCTACCTCAATCTCTAACATCTTTTGTAATTTTTGCAGGAAAATTCAGTGATCTATTGCTTATGTCTATTTTTCCTCTCTTATATGAAAACAAGAGGTTTCTTAATGATCATAAAGTCCCCTTCCAGATCTAATGCAATAAAGACCTCTCTCTTTCAGGAAAGGAGACACTTTTCCCTTTTCTCCGTCTAAATAGTCTCTCCAACATTTGTCTTTGTTGAGTACTAGTGCTCATGGTTAACTCTCTTTTCATTTCTCTCTCTAAATTCTGAGCTGGTGCACTCTCCATAGCTTGGTTGCCATTTCAATTGCTGGGCCCAGTGGGCATGTTATGTCAATACAGTGATATTTGCAGTCTGCTCTATGTGCATGTGTTTTACCGAACAATTTGATACCAATTGCACAAGTTAGGTCTCTGTGCTTTATGAATGTTTTACCCTCCATCGCCCACCAAGCGACATAACCTTTGGATTACAAAATGAACACATACAGTGATATTTGTTATACTTTTTGCATTTCATTTCTAGTTGAATAAAGAGGAGGAACAGTGCACTGACTAAAGCAGTAAGAAAAGTGGCCTTTTGGAGAAGCAAGTTCAATTCTTGGCTCTGCCAAAAGCATTCTGTGGCTTTATCTGCCCTGCCCAACAGCATGTGATGCAGAGGTCCTTGATTTACTGGTGCTTGAACAAGTTAATTCCTAAAGCAAACCTCCAGAGCTGGTCCAGAACAACAACGGTGCTCTACTCACAGACCATTGTTGCTGCATCACACTGTGCTGAGCAGCTGAAGGTGCCAGGTGAAGTGTCCTGTGTGACCTGCCACACTTTCTCTGAGTCAGTTCCAAATTCACACAGGTCCTTATTCACATGTAAGGAAACACATTTTTACTGTGAGGGGGATGGAACACTGGCACAGGTTGCTCATAGAGGTTGTGGAGTCTCCATGCTTGAAGATATTCAAAAGCTATCTGACATGGTCCTGGGCAACTGGCTCTAGGTAGCCCTGCTTGAGTAGAGGGCTTGGACCTGATGACCTTTAGAAGTCCCTTCAATCTCAACCACACTATGATTCAATGAGGAGACACTAGGTATCTACCTTAGGGTGAAGACAACCTCTCTCTGAGCTCTGTGGACTAGATCTCCATGAACTATAACAGAAGCTTACATACCTTGCAGACATGCCAACATCCGAATGTATGTGTTTGAATCTGGAGCTGAAATTCACCTCAAGTATCTCAGCTCCATGTCAGTAAGATGATGACATCTCTGTTGTTAGAGAAAAATGTTTAGTACTGTAAGAGTTGTATAGATATTACTGCTAAAGGAGTTCATGACATTTACGTTACAATGACTAATAGCAGATGAAACCCCATCATTTCTAACTAATTCTAAACAATTTGAGGGGACAATTTGGTAAATACACACATGCAAAGCCAACATATGTATGTATTCGTGTGATGTCGTACCTCCAGGATTTCAAGAGAAACTGAATATTATATAAAACCAGACAGAGTGTGACTAACGTGGACAAGTCACACTTGGGCCCTTAGCCAAGATAGAATAAAGTCAATGGGAGGCTTTAAAACGCAGGTCTTTCTTTCTAGACAAATTTTTAATTTAAATGACAAGATCAGTGCGCAGCCTGGGTAATCCTTGTGTTAGCAGTGCTACCTCCTTTTATTTTCTACATCTGATGAAAGATAAGTCTTCTCTAAAGATTAATATTGCTCTGTTAATTAACTAATACATGAGCAGATGTTAACTGCTTCAGAAGTGCCAAATATATCTGTTGTTATTCACTGCAAAGTCAGATGTTTGTAGAGGTTTTTTTCAGAGCAATGAGCAGAGTTTGAAAGCTTAGGGGCACAATTATCACTGGCTTGAACTTGGAACTCTGTGGTTAAATCCCCATATCAGGCTTCAACAACTGCCCTCAAGGCAGGGCTGCATTCTGCCACTTCTGCGCGTAAGAAGAAAGGCAGTGTTCCCAGAGTGCTGCAGAGTGTAGACCATAGCTAATTAACACTGCCTCATTTATCTCATCTAGCGGAGAAGAGGGACTGTTTTCCGTCACATTTTCAAGTGATGTCCAATAGGCACAAGTCATCAATAGGGCACTAAAGACACAGTGTTTGAAAGGCTGTGTCTGATGTAAGCTGAAGGCCCAGAATCAAACTCCAGTTACAGAAAAATGAAAATCTGAAGCTTGCTGAACAGATGAAAGGAAGAAAACTTTGCAAGCATCATGCTAGCAAGGCTGCATTTTGTAAATTGCTGTCAGGTCAGTCTGAAAGGATTAGGACTAAGTCCTTACTTCAAGGGATGACAGTACCACAGAGCTCTGTTTTGTTAGATGATTTCTGAAAAAAAGTCTTTCCCTCTAATCAAGCGCTGTTGTAAACAGCAGTCTCTGACCTACGGCTTCTACAGTTTGAATACAAATCTCCACATGCAGATCTGAAGTGCCATGTGATGTTTGTCTAATTTCTTGTTCCCTTATAAAACATTCTGTACAAAAAACGCATATAAAAGACCGAGCAGGCAAGAACCTAGCACAAAGTGATCTATTACAACTCCTTCGCTCCTCGACTTCCATATGTACTGCTGAGAGAAGAAATGTTAAACATGTATTTTGATAGGCAACTGTCCAAAGTGTTCTACAAGTTTTTCAACTCTAGTGCAGAGAAGCTTTGAAATCAATGCAAGTCCTGTTGCTCTGCTCCCACAGGCTGTATTCTTGCTGCATGCTATAAGCTAAGTAGCACTGGGCACATTCAGGTTGAGACCTGCAATTAAAACCCAGTTTCTTTTAAAAGTACAGCAGTTTTAGCATTGCGAGATGAGCTGTGCCTCTTTCAAAAAGAGACATAAAATTGAGGTTCTAACAAAACTCTTCTCTTTCTTAAAGATGCTATATCACTCTGTGGTAGTTGCACTGCTCAGACTCCAAAAGGAGTATGTGAATTCTGCCTAATAAAGGTTTCCCTTTGGAGCTTTGTAAACTGTGCTGTGTGGTTTTGTACAACGTCAGGTCCTTATTCAAAAATTGCCTATGTGTCACTGCTGTCTCCATATCTTTGAAAAACACTTGGGCATCTTCTGGAATACAAAAATATCAAGTGCTACAAGCATGCATCTAACTCATGATTTGTAAATCTGTAACATCAAGCAGTGCATGATCTGTACGGCCTACGATAAATACGTATGTTAATGAGGAACATTCCCAGTCCTAAAAACACACTTGGACACACCTGAATATAAGGAATTTCAATTTACTCAGGCCTTAGATGACCTTCTCTTGAATTTCCAACCCAGAGCCAACCCTCTCTGACCAAGGAGAGGAAAAAGAAAAGGAAAAAGAAATCATTTCCCAAACATTTTCAGGACACCGAGATCAACAAGTCTATTAAACAAGTCTACTAAAAAAAAAAAAACAACCCCAAAACCAAAAAAAACCTACCAAAAAAATCAGATCACACTCAACCAGATGTCACTTTCAGAGTGCTAAAAATCTAAGGCTGCATCCGACTCTCCTGGCTCACAAACCAGCTGCCAAATCAAATCCCAGAGGCTGGCCCAGATGCAGCACAACAAAGAACAGAGACTAATGGGGGCCCATCAATTCTCAATCGAGATTTCACTAATCTGCCATCAATCACAGAATATAATTGTTATTATCTCAATTGCCAATATGCTCTGGAACTCCAAAAGCTATGTCCACAGATTTTCAAGTGGTTTTTTATCCGGCTACAATATTGGGCTGCTGCAATATACCGAAGATGAATGATCCTTTTTAGCTCTTCCTAATAACGTTTTTCTTCTGACCTATAGCCAGCAAAAGTAAGATCATGCTCAGCATAACTTTGTTTTTCCCAATTTATGAATCTGTAGTGGTTTTTAGAAATGTAACCCAGACATATGTTTGAAAAGCACGGGGCAACAGTGTTCAGGAAAGCTCACTATGACAGTGTTCAAGATCCCAACATAGTCTTATCATTTTTTATGACACAAACCTCAAATTAATGAAATTCTGAGAGACATCCCGGTTTTCCTAAAACACAGAATATACCTCAGTCTTCCACGAGGTCAGGGAAAAGGAAAGCATTTGGTAATCAGTATTTTTGTAACATCTGGATTAATAAAAGTCAGATTTTATCCTAAATTTCCAGGATTTACTTTATGTTAAGGTAGAACTAAAATACATTAGCTACTAATGCAACACACATGACAAGTCTGGTTTTGCCCTTAAGGCATTAGAAAAGTTTCATTTCTAAAGAAACTTTGGAATTATAACCATATAACAACTTGCTGCATGTGAAGCTACTGGGAATCTGCTGCTGGAGGCAGAGGTGGCTGTCAGGCGCACGAGGTATTGAGTTGTGCTGGCTGCTTATTTATTTCCCAGTAGAATTTAATCTTTAAAGCTCTCTTTTGGCAAACACCTGCAAATCCAAATGACCATTTTTATATCATCTTCCCCAATTCCTTCAACAGCCAGAACTCCCTCAGCCTTGCCCTTCTAAATCTGAAAGGAGCTGGAAATATTCCCTGACTGGGGCACAAAATCTCAGGCAAGCTTTATGAAAGAATAACAACAACAACAACTCCTGATGGATGCCTGAAATAAGCTGAAACAAAGTCTGTCCTGATCTCTAATTTTTTATATGTCATGTTGTTCTGGAACTTTCAACCCTAGAGAGTTAAATCCAGTCCTAATCAGATAGTCTAGGTATTAGATTAACTGACTTAAACTCTCAGAAATAGCGCTAGCCACGTGCCATGGAGATGCAGTCTGGTTCCACCCCACTGCCTTTTCAGAAATAGATCCAGATCACCTGGACCTTTCTTCACAGAGCCAGCTGGCTCCTTCTTGCGTCAGGGGCTCGCAAGCCCTTCTGAACCACCCACAGCTCATGGTGCTCCAGCATTCCCCGTGGGACTCCAGACAGTGCGGCCAAGAGACCAGTGGGGTATCACAGATATATCAGCATCCTGAAATAATTCTCTCCTACCTCTTCTGTCATCACCCAGAGCAAATGCCCAAGAACCACTGTTCGTGCTCTGGAGAATCATACTGCTTTTATCCAAAGCTATCTATCTGTGCAAAAGATCTCCCCAAATGTCTCCAAGTCAATAATTAGAAATACCAACATTTTCAGCAAAACCTTATCAAGAATTCAAAATCATTATTTAGTTCTTCTGAAAACCTTACCCTAATCGTTGGCAATCAGTGATCCCTATTACATTTCTATGAGTAAATTAAGGAGTACAAGGAAATGTTCCCGAACATTGGAACTAAGTCATTTTAACTTTTAAATTGTTACCATGGTTCTTGCCATAGTTTTGCTCTAGGTCATCTAGGAGCCTACCAAATATTCCTTGGCAAGGCACAAGAGATAGTAAGGCTAAGAAGTACAGTCAGTAACTGGCCACTCCGTGCTGGAGGAATGAGAATTTAGTGCCATGGACATGGACCACCCTCTGTTGGGACCAGTCCCAGGCATGTTTCATTTCCTAACATAGACATAGCCCCAGGGTCTCCCAAAAAAGCCACAGAAAAATAGATCAGACTCAAAGGTAAAGGTAACAGAAGCTGTTCAGAGTAAGAAAAAAATGAGCTAAAATTTTGGTTAAGAGGTCCTCACCAGAAATACCAGCCCTTTTCCATCTATTCCTAAAGGCAGTTCCCGTAGGTCCCACAGCATCAGACAGCAAGAAGCAGGTTCACCACTGGGATGCAAAGTATTTTACATTTAAAATCCACATCATGAACTGCATTCAGAACCAAACGGTAAGCCAGGAAGACTTGAGAGCATATCAAGTCCCCTGAGAAAAGCACAACTGAGTTGGAAAGCAGCTGCGTCCTTCCCCAGGCGGAGTGCATTGCAGAGGTTGACTCTCATAAGGAACAGCCTGGATCATAGCAGCAACGCTTGTATCTAAAGAAAAAAATATCACAATTTTCTAGCTAAGGAGAGGTAGAAAATGGATGAGGCCTGTTCTGTTCTACATCAAGAAACATCCAAGGACTCATCCTGCTTCCCATCTAGTGAATTTAGCTTCAATAGAGGAACTGACTCTCAGTTGTTCCCTAAACTTTATTATTGTCTATTTTTGCCCACAAGCCATTTTAATTTCACCTCATTCATGCTGAGTATCAGTGTGATCACTCTTGCCCGATTAACACCACAGAGAAGCCTGGTTTGCTGCTCCATCCCTTTCTCAAGGAACAGAGAGGTAAGGGATAAGTCTGCACCCAGCTTGGTGGGCAGAGGTGCTCATGCTGGCCGAGTTACTAGAATGAGAGACTGTGGACATTGAAGAGGCATGAAAAGAGACTGTTTCAGGCTAGTTCTTCAAATGCAGCCGTGCTCAGTGCTAGTAAGCTCTGAGCACCATGCTGCCACGGTCAGGGGGCTTAGCTAGCCAGCAGTTCTGCACCACGCCAGCAAATTCTGTAGCCATGACCTCCTTGTCATGCTGAAGTACAAGCTACAAATCATAAACCACCTCACTAGCTTAACAAGCAAAATGAAACCCTTTTTCTACGATATTTGTGATGGCACTTTGGAACTCACAGCCACAGGACATTGTGGAGGCTAAAGAGTTCAGCAGGTTTGAGGAGGACTTGGATAAATTCCACGAAGATCAGTCCGTTCAAGAGAGACAGGGAAATACTGGAGAGAGTCCAGCAGAGGGCTATGAAGATGAGGGGACTGGAGCATCTCTCTTATGAGGAAAGGCTGAGAGGCCTGGGTCTGTTCAGCCTGGAAAAGAGAAAACTGAGAGGGGATTGCATCAATGCTTATCAATATCTAAAGGGCAGGTGTCAAGAGGATGGGGTACGAGCTGTTTCATCACCTTTTCAGGGATGGAGGTGAGACTGACTGGCCTGTAGTTTCCCAGGTCCTCCTTCTTGCCCTTTTTGAAGATTGGAGTGACATTGGATTTCCTCCAATCCTCAGGCACCTCTCCTGTTCCCCACAACTTTTCAAAGATGATGGAGAATGGCCTGGCAATAACATCTGCCAGCTCCCTCAGCACTNGTCCTTTTTTCCCCACATCCTGTACATTTCGTTTTTCCCATTGAGTTTTTCTACAAGCTCCTTTCTCGCCCATGCAGGTCTCCTGCCTCTGTTACCTGACTTCTTACTTGTAGGTATGCACCGATCTTGCGCTTGGAGGAGGTGGTTCTTGAATGTTAACCAGCTCTCTTGGGTGCCCCTGCCTTCTAGAGTCCTAACCCATGGGATTCCTCCAAGTAGGTCTTCAAAGAGGCCAAAGTTAGCTTTCCTGCAGTCGAGTTGTAATCCTACTTGTTGCCTTGCCTCGTCCATGCAGAATTCAGAACTCCACCATCTCATGGTCGCTGCAGCCAATGCTGTCCCCAACCTTCACATACCCCATCAGTCCTTCTTTGTTCGTTAGTATCAGATCCAGCAGGACTGTTCTCCTTTTTGGCTCCTCCACCACCTGTATTAAAAAGTTATCATCAGTGATCGGTAGGAGCCTCATGGACTGTGCACGCCTCGCTGCGTTGTCTTTCCAGCAGATATCAGGGTGGTTGAAGTCCCCCATGAGAACCAGGGCCTGTGGCTGAGGCAAATTTCAGCTGTCTGTAGAAGGCCTCATCAACTTCCTCATCCTGATCAGGTGGCCTGTAGTAAACACCCACAGTGGTTTCACCCATATTGGCCTGCCCTCTAATTCTTACCCAGACAGCAATCCCTTCTCTCCTTGGCAGTTTGAGAGGCATCCAAGTGCCAGATGCTTTGCTAAGCAACAGCAAAAACAGTCAATAGGTGCAGCCAAGAAGCAGTTCAGATCTGATCTTCCTTTTATTGGAGCTATATGAACGGTCAGATATCCAGAGGTCCTACATTCTTGTCAAAGGATCCCATTCATATGCTTGAGTATGACAGGACAAAAATTTGAGAAATGAAGAAGTATGCCTTATCACACAAGCAAACTTGATGCAGACCAGTGTCCACTGAAAAACTGAAGATGATTACCTGTCTAATTATAGAACATCATAATTTATACACCTAATTTTGACAATTAGAGTAGGGTGTCAAGAAAAAGCCTGAAAGAAAGGATCAGGAATTTTGCAGCTACAATGAGGAATTATCATTTTTACGGAATAGGCCCAGTTACTGTATGTTAACACTTCAGGTCTTGGTTTGGTTTGCTCTAATTACATCCACTTAAGTTCCTGTGATGCACAAACTATTTCATTGACTTCTTACCAACAAAGCATGCCACGTTTGTTTTAGTAGGAATATTAAAAGAGGACAGACCATGCCTACATTCAACACGGACAATCAGCTGCCTTCACCTAATCTCCTACCTCCAGACCATTTTCTAGTGCCCTTTTAACCCAAAAAGTGTATAACAATATATTACTCAGAATAAAATGCATTACTGAGAAAAACACTTTTTAGTTAACTAAGCTTGCTCAACCTGCCTGAGAACTGTGAGAGGCACCCAGATCCAGTATGCACTGCAGTCAAGTTACATCATTTCATTGACTTCAGTCAGGCCTCGGGCATAAGGTAATGTTCTTGTCTTACTCAAAAAATATGCATGCGCTGGGGAGGAGAAGTGCTACAGAAAAAGCCTTGAAAAGACAACTGACAGAGAACTGTGCAGGACTCTATGAACTTTGAGTTTTGGGGTGTTTTCTCTTACACACACATATTTTTTTAAGTGCCTTTATCAGAATAAAAAAATAGAATGTCTAAAAGTTTTTGGCATCTTTAAGTCCAAGCTGCCCACAAACAAAACCCAAAAAGATGAGGAAAATAAACAACATGAACAGTCTTAATTGTTCCAACATTAACTTGAAAGGAGCAGAAAGTTCTGTTTCACCCATGGTACCATCAGCATAAATAAAGTACCATGGTTAAAACAACACTGAGGATGCCTTGCTAATTTAATAACCAGAGCAGGAATTCTGAAAATAGTCTCAGAAAGAAGCTGAGTGTGGCAGACAGGTCTCTTTTGAAGTTTGAGAAAATAAGAAATAATAGGAGATTAATGTTAGAGGTGGTGGGAACATGAAAGGTGACCTTCATTAGAGTTGACCATCATCCACAAGTCCAGCCAAATTTACCCTGTGGAGAATCCTTGAGGTCCGAGTGACAATTGAATTGTTTAAAAAAAATGCAACAAGATGTGAAAGAAAATTCTCTTTATCTAGGTAACTGCTACTGGATCCCTAATCGAAGTGACACAGCAACAGCTGGAGGGTAATAGCAATCCTCTAAAAGAGGAGAGATAAGGAACATCTGCTAGCAGGGACCTGAGTGAAAAAAGACCTTCCTGTGAATGGGCATAAAATATTAATATTCCCACACCTAAGTTCCTCTAGACAATGGAAGAAACAAAGAGCAGACCTTGAACAAAAAAACCCCCAACTTTTGCAGAAGATCTCTATTCTGTGAAATTTAAACCCATATTTCACAATATGACATGATTCACAGGATGCCGCTTCACTGTTGCGCTTCCCAAGACAAATCACAACACACAGTTTTGAAGACTGGCAACACAACCCTGAGCACAAAGGACTATATTTTAACGCACTGATTTTCTGTTGAATGCTTGCTAACTTGTTTTTCTTTGTCTGTGCAATTTTATTTTTGCCTGTAATATGTGTACATATTACCATTAGGTGGCCAGCTCAGCAGAGACCTCAGAGAGCCACTGAAGACGGTTACAAAAAAGCTAATGGACCCCTTACCACTTTGCTGATACATACTCTGTGTGCGTCCCATGTTTTCTTTATGGTGGCTCCCTTTCTTTGAAGAGAAAAATACCTGGCACTTAAAAGCAATTTTAACAAACAGATATACAACAGGAATAGAGTTCCTGCTGACAGAGTTCAGCCACTGGCACCACAACATATAAAGCCTTTTCATAGCCACACCAAGCTTCATTTTGGAAGCAATCACTGTATTTTAGTTGGAAGGCTCATCTGTAGTGATGGGGACCTTCCTTCCCATTTCTAACCTGCATTTGCCCCTGGCCATTTATATATCTTCAATTCTTGTACCACTTCTGCAGTTATCAGAACATCCCCATTCATCCCACCAGTATTTTCACAGACAGCTGCTCTATCCCCTCCAGCCTCCATTTAAACAAGAAAAGCTACTTTAGTATTTTCAGATAAGACGTGTTCTTCGTTCTGTTCCCTGCAATTACCCTTCTATAGACTTTTTCCAGTCTGAATGCAGAACTGCACACGTGATCCCAGACACAGTCAAAACAAGCCCTTGCTATAACTCCTACCGCGGAAGTATGGGAATGTTCTCTTTTACATACCTGCAGTGCCACTAACGTCACTCTTGGATCAGTTAGTACACCAAAGAGTTTCCTCTGGAAAAGAGGCCCAGTCCTCAGCTCACAAAACCACTGGCTCAAGAGGCTCCACTTTCCTGTAGTGCTGCCTGTTGAAAGGACTCAGGCAGGACACAGAGCAAAACCATTCCTGTAGGAGAAATTAATGCAACTCACATCTTAAGACTGTATGCTAAGCCCTTCTCCTCTGAAATTGGAAATTCTGATTTGAATCATTCTATTCTCAGTCTCTTCTACTAGGTCTACAGTATCCCTCAAAACCAAAAAAGTGGTATTTAAGTATCATTGTTGAGACACTTAATAGGGTGATCAAGCACCTGGATGGATCCAGGTGGAAAGACTGAGACCCCTCCCCATCTGCAGCATGGACATGGGATCTGATCAGCTCGGTTGGCTGCAGGCTGGGTAGGGAGTCTGCATGTATTCAACGTCACTTTGGGTAGTTTACAAAAACTGCAGGTAATTTCAGTGTGATCACTGCTGCATGTGACAAGGTTATTACTTTTATTCTTTTTAAATCAGAGGTCTTAGTGACAGAGCCCAGGCAAAGGCAACGAGCCATGGTTTGAACACTCACAGGTTAACAATCATCCATCTGCACTCATCCTGTGTTCTCCTTGTCATTAGAAGCCAGAGGGTATTTTGCACATGAAAGTGATTTCATGCAAACTTTTGAGCACTGAAAAGGTCTGGTAAGTCAAAACCAACTTTAATTCTTCTCCTTCTATTGTTTTATAACCATAATAATTTTCAGGCAAAGATAATTCTTTGATTTGGTTTCCTCTCCATTTAAGCACAAGTCTCAGGCAATGTCTGCATCATCAGAAGAGCGACAAACAGAGCAAATTGTGACCTCATGCAGGCCACACAGGACTGGAAGCCATCCTTGTCTTGCACTGGAGAGGACAGGGGCTCCCACATCACATCAGGAAACAAGCGTCAGCTACAAGAGCTGCAGGCTGTTCTCCAGGCTGTGTTGATTCTGAAATGTTTGGGGACCAATTCCTTACAGTTCATCACCAAATTGTTCAGGGCCAGGGTGACACCAGCATTAGGAGGAGGACGGTGATGAGAAGCATCTTGGCTGCAGGGAACACAGCCCACAGGCAGCAAGATGGGGAGCTGTGCAGGCAGCAGGGGAGTGGGAAGGAGCACTGCTAGTGCGTGCCCTGGGAGGATGAGGAGGTTGCTGCGTTTTGAGGAGGAAACAAGCTGGGAAGTGCTGCAGAGGCTACCACAGCTTTCCCGGACTGTTTGAACTAGTAGAAGCTCTGATCCATTTCTCAGTGGCCCGGTCTCTTGGGAGAGCATTTCATCAGACTGAATGTCTAAACAGATATTCCAGATGGTTTATTAGCTAAAATGGATGGCAAGTGTATTCAGCTGCTAGATATCAGGCCTGTGTTACCTACCTGCAGCAAAATCCGCATTGTCAAATTTTTCTCAGTCGCTGTCTATTCATCTCTAGGTTCGATTCGCACTCAGACCAGCTGACATTTCTTGCATCATCTCCCAGTATGAGCTACTGAGCAATTTCAGAGATATTGACTAAATTTGTAGCCACACAGGTGAAGATTTACAGGCATGCACACTAGGTAAGCTGGAAGATTTGCAGTGTAACGCTTCTGACAGTAGAGAACAAAGCTATGATAAAGCACCGATATCTGGACAGTATGCAGGCCTGCAAATATAACTGAGAGACACCAGCTTCCCAGCTGATGTCAGTTAGTGCACATCCACAGATACTTCTCAGCACTTGCCTACAAGCTGGCAAAAGCTTTTTAAACACTGTGCACATGTCCCTCCTTTTTGCAGTGTGATTGAGAACTTAGTGCAACTCACTGGCAGAAGCTTGAACCACCAAAGAAATGGGGAAGACTGAAGCTTGGCTGCAACGGGAATCGAGCATTATCTGGGCAGGAGCACCACCACACCCTGGTAGGTCCAACAGGGCAAATGAACTGGACGGGAGAGGAGTCTTCATGCCAGACCTCCCACCAAATTCATTGTGCTGCCTGCAAACTGCCTTTGCACAAGTGCTGTAGAAAACAGCTGGAGATATTGCAGATGTGCAAGGCCCTTCCCAGACTGTTTGAGAGGAAATAAAAGCCACTGTTGCTATTCCTGGGTTTGGCAGAAAGGTGACTCTGAATGCATCAAAAGGGCAGGGAGAAACATCCAGGCCTTGTGTGGCCCAAGTATATTTAGCTGAGGAACCTGGCATCAAAAGCCTGGCTGCGAAATGCCTGGGACTGAGCTGTGCCCGTGTGAGGGTGAGCGAGGAGAGCAGCTCTCAGCAGGAGCGGTGAGCCCACGTCAGCAGTCCTCCAGCAGCTCTGCTTCCCGGGGCTGCAGCATTGCCCAGCTGGTCTCAGGTAACAGAGGATATTTCATCAGCAGGTACCCAAAAGACTGTACAGTAGACAGCACTGACACTTTCAGACAGTTTCTTGACATAAAAAGTGCACAAGCAACAACATAGGAACCAAAGCCATTTGGTCAAAACAACCATAGCAACTGTACTCACCAAACTTGTCACTGAGAACTGTGCGGCAAGGGCTACAATCAACACATCTGCTACCCAGAAACCACGAAGAAGTCTTCAGTGCCGCACACTCCCTGTGCATTGCTCAGTACTCAAGCACCTAGGACTGGAGCTATTTATCTACTTACTTATTTCACAGCTCTCCAGAATCAGTCTACAGTACTTCACTTTGCCTTTTATTTTCCCACAGATGTTTCAACATAAATTATAGTAATTATCTATTGTGACGAAATTAATTGGCATTAACAATTGTGTGGAATGTAGTTATCAATTTCATGGTATTTTGTCATGTTCAGTCGTCCACATAGCTTGAACAATCTGCACATTGGGGAAGTATGGATGTATAGACTATCCTCAAAGGATGAGTTATCAGGATGTAGTTTAGTCCGTTTGACTTGAAGCTTTGGAACAGAAGTGCATTTTCTGAAGGAATCTGAAAGAAGTGGTGCCAGAAAATCCTTCTTAGAGCCAGGCAACAGCACAGAGGAACAAAAACTTTAGCTTATCCTCATAACATCCTTCTCACATAGTAGATGTTCAACAGAGCCCAAAAATGCCATAGACAATTTCCATGTTTNAGTTTAGTCTGTTTGACTTGAAGCTTTGGAACAGAAGTGCATTTTCTGAAGGAATCTGAAAGAAGTGGTGCCAGAAAATCCTTCTTAGAGCCAGGCAACAGCACAGAGGAACAAAAACTTCAGCTTATCCTCATAACATCCTTCTCACATAGTAGATGTTCAACAGAGCCCAAAAATGCCATAGACAATTTCCATGTTTAACACAAGTGACAGGACAAGAAGAATTTTAGCAGGCATTTTCATCCTAAAGAGTGAAACAACACTTTCCAACACCTTTCCGGAGCTGAAGTTAGAGACTTTCAGCAAGGCATTTGAAGAAAGAACCTAAACCATGAATCTCCTGTTCTGATGTGTTAAATGGGACTTAAAAGAAAGATAAGAAATGGTCAGTTTAAAGCAAAATTAATCATGTTTGGTATTTTCAAAGCAATGTCTCCAGGTCTCTCATCCAGTTTAGTCCCATCTTGACAGTGATGTTACTATTTCCATGACTGATTTTGCTGAATTCTCTATAATGGCTCTAAATGACAGCCAGTTTAACTTAACAGACATTTGGCTTTCCCATTCTAACTCCTAACAATCTTTTTTTAATAATATCTTACAAATGTAAGTTGCAGAGATCAATATTTTTTAGCATTCGGTGTTTCCATGTGGACACAGGAACTGGAGTAATCCAAACAACACCTGTATAACTGAGTACTCTAGGACCCTCACTTCATGAAGGCATTGGATCATAGCATTTCTTTTCTAACACCTTCCAGCAACTGTTTAAAATAAGTTAGATTTTGCTACTTTTTTTTTTTTTAATCCCTGCCCTCTGGAAGTTTGTTAGCAAATGTGATTATTCTGATAGCTAAATTACCCCTTTTTACTTTAACTTTACAGTTATTTATGGCAAGCATAAACCCAGCTGTTATTGTGTGACCACGGCCTTTTGCAATAAATAGTTCCCCTCTCTCTGCGGCTCTTACATCCCTCATCCCTACACTGCATTAGTTTTTTAGATAGAAGTTTCAGCCCTCCAAGCAGGATTGGCACTCTAGGTCCATTCTCATCCCCTTGACCCCTCTCTGCACTCTTTACAGCCTGAATCCATCTCCTATGAATGGCGTAAGCACAGGCCAACTGAGGTGGGAAAGCCCTTCTGGAGATCCTCTAGTCCAAATCCCTGCTGAAAGCAGAGTCACCTAGAGTAGGTTGTGCTGTGCTCGGATGGGTTTTGAATATCTCCAACAATGGAGACTCCACAACCTCTCTGAGCAACCTGTTTCAGTGCTCAGTCACCCTCACAGAAAAAAAAGTTTCTTCTCATATTTAAACGGAATTTCCTGTATTTTAGTATGTGCACATTGCCTCTTGTCCCATCACTACACAACATGGAGAAAAGCCTGGCTCCATCTTCTTTGCTTTCCCCATCAGGTATTATATACACTGACGAGATCCCCCTGAACCTTCTCATCTTCAGACTGAACAGCCCCAGCTCTCAGCCCCTCCTCATATGTCAGTCGCTCCAAGCCCTTAATCATATCTCACGAATGTTTGTTGGACTCTCTCCAGCATGTCTATGTCCATAGCACTCCAGATGCATCTCACCAAGACTGAGCAGAGGGGAAAGGTCACCTCCCTTGATCTCCTGGCAACACTTTGCCGAAGGCAGCCTGGCATACTAGCACTAGGATCAGTACTTCTAGCGTCCCTCACATAATGGCATTGATAGTCTCCTACCACCACTGCACACCGCTAGCCTAGCTGAACAGTCTTTTCACAGACATATTTTGGATATTTACAGCCACTTTCTGATCTACTAGTGCTTCCAGAAGCTTCTCTTCCTCTGTCATTTACAGCTGATAAGATCCCAATTTGTAATAAAGGTTTTCTTATTAGTTATTGAGTACCCGACCTTTCGTTTCGTACTGCTAAATTTCAATCCCTTTCGATTACTGCAGTCCTCAAGGTCACTCAGTTCTTTCTGAAGATGGTTATGAATATTTTACATTTGTCCAACACATAACCTTTCTCTCTGGAGGTTCTCGTTATCTTTTAAAAGTCTCTCTAGATAGAAAGCCTCTGAAGTCTTGCATTCCTTATTCATTTTGCTGCACTTTTCTCAACCTTTATTATTTCTGCTTTGTCCTTCATCTTATCTGCAGTCATGCATCAGGGCAAAACTCTACATCTTCCTTTGATATCAAGAGTCATGCTTGGCACCACCATTAATTTTCTGTTAGCTAAGCACAAGCTGTATGTACCCTGCAGCAGGAATAACCTAGGTAGGCAGCACAGGTACCTCCAAACTACCAACATAAATCAAACCAAACTCCTTTCAATCTGGGCTGTTAAACCCACTTAAGAAACAGTCTTGTGCTTATGGTGTTTTAGAGTTCAAAACTAGGGCGTGTAGCTGCTCCTTACATCTGAAATGCTATCCTTGTTACGTCAATATAAGATGTAGTATTTAAGCCTCACGTTGCATTAGCCAGAAATCTTCACTGAGCTACAAATGATGACTGAGTTTCCTCCTAAAGTCTTACAAATAAATCAGAGCCTAAAAACTCTATACACGGAACCAAAAACATGGTCTGCGATGGATATATTCTTGCTCACGGAGTTGCAGTTGGTGTTCTTTTACTTCCTTTGGGAACCTCTTCAACTGATTTAGACATCAGTATGTAGGACATGTACAGACCAAGAAGAAAAAAAAAAAGAGCATTCTTAACAAAGCTCTGCAGCTAGATTATTTAGCAAAATTTCAAGCTAATTCAAAACCTTTAAGAATCTTAATTATTTATAATTAATGATCCTAGCATAAGGTGTTGCAGCACAGTTTTCTCTGCTTAAAGTTATTTGTAGCTCCATGGTCAACAGCTGGGAAATGGTCTTTCCTGAAGTGGTTGATATAACACATGCGGTTTTTTCCTCCAGCTTTCCTTTGGTGTCTTTAGGTTTTGTTGGAAAAACTGGAAAGTCCTTAACTCAAAACCACATCAGAGTATCAACAACTGAAAATATGTTTGGGTTCCAATCTGTTATCAAAAACCAAGTAGTAAATCAGGACTTCTAAATTAAAATAGAAAGGCATTAGTCTTGGTCTGTTTTAAGAAAAAAGAAGTGTGAAGGGAAGATTTCATAGAATCATAGAACGGTTTGGGTTGGAAGGGACCTTAAAGATCATCTACTTCTAAACCCCTTGCCATGGGCAGGGACACCTTCCACCAGACCAGGTTTCTCAAAGCCCCATTCAGCCTGGCCTTGAACACTTTCATGGAGAGGGCATCCACAGCTTCTCTCAGCAACCTCTTCAGTGTCTCACCACCCTCATTGTAAAGAATTTGTTTCTGATATCTCACCTAAATCTACCCTCTTACAGTTTAAAACTATTACCCCTCATCCTATCACTACATGCACTTGTAAAAAGCCCCTGAAAAGAGACTGAGGACAGACAGACTTTCCGGGCACCTGGGNTCATTGTAAAGAATTTGTTTCTGATATCTCACCTAAATCTACCCTCTTACAGTTTAAAACTATTACCCCTCATCCTATCACTAC
>VZSC01001953.1:0-17637 GCA_013398225.1 Steatornis caripensis
TAAACGAATCATCTCTATCAATCATATTGATTGTGCCTGTGATTCCTCTCGGCGACATTCCTCCAGTCCTCAGGCACCTCTTCTGTTCTCCACGACTTTTCAAAGATGATGGAGAGTGGCTTAGCAATAAAATCTGCCAGCTCCCTCAGCACTCATGTGTGATGTAGCGTGCACTTTAGTAATCTGAATATCAAATAAAACCCATTCACGTAGAGAGAAGTAAAATGGAATAATGCCATATGATAAGAAAATTCCACAAGTTTACCCTTTTAGCATGTCGAGCAGTGAGATTTTATATAGGTCTACATATGCATCTATAATACATAATAATAAAGATATATAGTGTATATAAATATTACATATAGATTATATATGTATGTGTGTACATGTGCACTATTTCCATGTATATATCATGTACACTTATATATACTGAAACACATTTTCATTATCATGATAGAAACCTCATATTTCAATGAGAGAATGCAAAAAATAGCTTAGGAAAAGCTCTCTTTAAGGCAACAGATTTAATTGCACATTTTCCTAAACAGGTGTCTAACCAAGAAATTGAAACAGTGAAAGAATACCCCAGAGGAGAATGATTTTAATTGAGTCTGAAGCATTTTGACAAGCTGGACCATGCTTCTGAAATTTTGACTGGATATTAATATTGTCCAGACCAGAACAGCTTTTCTTTGCACAGTGGGTCTCCTTCCTCAAATGCCTTTATAAAAACTTTTTGAAGATTTAAGTAGAACTGTCTGGCTTATTCCTGTGGGTATGTCTGGTTTCCAGGTTCTCTCAATCCAGAAAAAGTAGTTTCTGTGGTGAAGCTCTAATGAGTAAATTTTTCTTGGATACGAAAAGACCCAAGAAACTAATTTTCTACTGCCTTTATAATTTTCCCTTGGACAAGTAGTTGGATCAGTTCAGAAATGGTTGACCAAAGGTGCTCAAATGTGGTCGAGGATTTGAATTTGGGTCTTTCACATCCTATGCGGGTGCCTGGGTAGCAATACTTCTGGGCAGTGTAAGTAATTCCTCTTTGATAAATGCATTACATTTTGGACCTACGAAGCATCCTTACTGAAAACATTTTAAAAAAGTACAGTTCTGCAAAAACCTACTGCTTTGACAAAATGATGTTTGTTACAAAAATCAAAATAATAGTGAAGAAATCCTAAGCATTTATACTAATTTGTTTGTTCTGATAATAATTCATTATTATAATAAATATATTCTGAAAATAGAGGAAAAGATGTGTCAGTTCTGCAAAATATCACTAGGAAACCTTCAATAACAGAAGGTCTTTGTTGTTGTACTAAAGCCATAAGGTAAGGAGCATAATGTAATAACTAAGCTATCTGTAGTCACTAAGAAGAAAGGTGGCTTCCTGAGCTTTCCTGGCATCTGGCTGCCTGTGAGACTGTTATGAAATACTCTAGATTGGACTTGTCAAATAACAGCACAGGAAATCTTTCTTGCTTATTAGACAATTTTGCTATCCTGGATTCTTGGTTCAGAAGGAGGTATCTTCACAGCTGCAGCTGGCTTCTGAAAAAAGACAGACCAACGTGAGTAATGTCATCACATATCAGCACACTCCCATGGAATTAAAATTCCTTCACATTTGAGGAATTTCTGTCACATCCTGGAGTGCAGCTCAAGGACACAGCTGTGGCACAGTTTCCTGAAAGACAGACATAATTTCTAGTCTCCTAAGATGTCTCCTAACATTCTATGAGTGACCCAAAAATTACAGACCCATAGAAGGTGTTTGCAGGTCCAGTTACCTACTTGCAAAACCATTAATGTAAATTGAAATAGAATGACTGTTCATATTTTAATGAACACTGTGATCATCTGATCATCCTGTGGAACCACATTTACCACATTATGCGTTTGGAAAAGCAAGTTACAATTAATCTTTTCTTACCAAATGTTTTTCATAAGTACAGTATTTCAAACTGAATGTAAAGTTACTGATATGATATATGCTTATTCCATTATGAGATCATAGCTTTCTGCAATTAGGTCCTAGTTTCCTTTGTAATTGCAGGTTAAAAAAAATACTGTTCTGTGTATGTGAACGTCTCCAAGTGCTCACATTCTCATGCTTAATTTATTATTCTATATTCATACAATATGAATATAGAATATCCATTTTTAAAGGCATCTCAGTGATAAATGTTTCTCTCTACATAATACTTTTTCCTGTCAAAGAAGTTGTATTTATTTATTTTTAACTCTCCTTTATGTTAGAATACAATGTTAGTGGATATTGGTTTGCATAGATTATATGAGAAGTTGAAAAGATGATTTAATATTTTCTATTTGCAGTGAAGGAAAAAGCTTGAAGAAAAACGATAGCATACAAGATGTCTTGCCATTGCTAGACTGAAAATCAGTAGTTTGATGTGTTGTTTTGCTAGATTTTCTTTTTGATTTTTGATTTTTGTATGACCAAGGCTGAATTAATTTAAAAATAAATACTTAAGCTAATAAATACTTAAGCTAAAACATTAAATCATTAACATAGGCAGAATTATTTCTCAGCCTCAGAAGCTAACTTTTAAATCAGTAAAAATTAGATTTGTGACGCTCTGCAGTACAGTCACGTATTCTCTCCTTCTATAATCTGTTTATTGTCATCTTCAAATTTAGCTGTAGGGGGCAATATATAATAAGAAATGCCTAAGTCCCATTTCCTTCAAATGCCATCAGAAAAGCTGCAAGGAAAAGACTGATTTACCAAGTACACTAGAAGTCCAGTATGTGAATTATAGCCCTTTATTGTTGATCTTTATGTATGTAAGCTTAGAGCTTATCTGCTATTAATCTAAGAAACTGAATAAATGATTGTCCTGATATTTCAAGCTATTCAAATTTCCCTATATGAACGTTCTCCTTTTGCACTTTTAGGGAACTGTGCTATTTTTTACATTGCCTAACACAATGATGCGAGGCATGCACACCCACAAACTCACAAAGCACAAAATAGAGGAAGGCTATGGGCACACTAAGGAGCAGATAATAAGGAAAAAAAAAAAAGCTGTCACTTCACTGTCAGAAAATTCTGCATAAAATGAAAACACTACTTTCAAAAGAAACAGGCCCTAAGATCAAGCCGCTCATGCATAACTGTTGGTTATACTAAGTATTATGTAAGGACTGGCCTGCAAGAATGTGCATCTCTCACAAAAATAAACCATGTGAATAAGACAAAAAAGATAATGAAGAGGAAATGGCTTGAAATAGGAAGTAAAAAAAAATACTTGCACTTCATCTTGGCTTTGAAACTAAATGAATTTCGAGAAGAGAGTTTAAATGACATAATAGTAAAAGACACCAAGTTGAATAAGAACAGAATGGAAACATTCAGGAAGGGCAGAGCAGGGAATGCTTCACTCTCCCTACAAAATTTTGTTCAAGATGCTGCTATTCAAATATAACAGCAGAGAACTTAAGAAACTTAATATCTATGTTCTTAATACTGGTGTTCTGCTAGATAACTATCATCTTAATCATTAACATATTTAGACCAGAAACAAAGAAGAAACCTCCACTGTAATATACCTGAGAGAGTTCATTGCTACTGCTTCACTCATCAGATCTGTAAAATCTCTTTGATAAGGCTTTGAAGCAGGCAGAGCCTTGCAGTAGATCTGCCTAGATCTTCTCCTCTAAGTCTAGGCAGAGAAACTCCCCAGAGGCCAAAAAGCTTTTGCATTAAAAAGAAACCACTGGATTTATTCAACTACAAACCTGAATAATTAACTTTTTAAATCGACAACAGATAATTACTAGGGAAGACAGAACCGAAATAAATACGAGTTGTATAAAACCCTTCTCCTGACACACATTTGTCCAATGCAGATGCTTCAGCCAACTCAGTGACTGCAGCTCTGAGCTGCAGCAAACTGGCTAGTCCCTTTGGCCTCTCCTTCCATTCTGTACTGGCCTGCTCCCTCATCCCGCTCCAGCCTTTGCTGAGACGCCAAGTCCTGCATTACCTAAGTGCCAGCATTACTTTCCTAAGCGTGGAACTCCCTAAATAGCTCCTTCACTCCTTCCAGTCCTGTCTGCTTTCCCCTTGATCAGCAAGATTGGCAGCAACCAACCTTTCTTTAATTAGCAACAGCAATATCAAGGCATTTTGTATTGGAACAGCATTTGACACAATTTAAAACAGACTAGCAGCCAAAAACCTATGCTATCACGTTCTTAACTTTGCTCTTTTGTATGACCCAAGCAGAATGCCATGAAGTGAATCTTCCTTGATCTTTCTCTAAGTCTCACTGCACATAGCCAAGAGGATTTTCTCTTTAATGTTTGTGCATGGCATGAAACATGAATATTAATAGGTTAGAAAAGGAAATGAAATTCAGATGAAAGATTTTTCTTACCAGTTTTGATTGCTCCAAGTGAAAATTTAAAATGCAAATATGAAGCTACTATAAACAATAACAAATAAAAGATAAAAGTGTATTACTAGATCATAGTAGCAAAAAAGATATCAACTGCATACACAAATTGAAACATTAGAAGTGACTTCAATTCCCATTCAAGCACAGTGATGTCCTCTAGCACAGAAAAAAAAGTAACTAAATTTACAGATTGAAGTAGTTGTGCTTTGGTGTCAAGAATATATTTAGAATGCAGTATTCCTTAGAGGCTACTTTTTGTGTCATATAATATCAAATTCCAATGTGTTAAATGGGAAACAGTATTTCTCTGCAGGGTTTCTGATGCCAGGATGCTCCTCTGTGGTTTATTAACATAATTTGTTGGCCTTCCCTAAATACAGTATGTAGTAGTTGTTCTATCAAAGATTCATTATCACCATCCACATCTCTGCATATATGTTGACTTCCTGTCCTTTTAAAATCAGATTCTAGTTTGAATGAGGTGCAATCACTAAATTCTGCATACATGAACAATACCACTTCAAGTCACCAGAAGGTAAATACATTCAGTGCTCTGAATTGGTAATTCCTTGAAATAAAAGAAAGACATTCAGTAAATTCTTAACTTCCTTAAAAGCCAGTTCTGATATATTTTGATTTACTACTCAAATATGTTTTGAATTACAAATACGTTACTACTCTACTATGTTTTGACTTACTACTCTCAATCACCATATGGGTGCTCTTTGATGAATCTTACAAGGCTTTAGACAATATAATTGTACCTCACAACAAAGAAAACAAGACTATCTAATATTTAAAACATAAGACTGGACACTGGGACATTTCAATTCATTTCTTGGTTTGCTGCAGACCTCCTCTTTAGCTTTGTCGATCTTACCTTTCCACTGTATGATAAACCTATGACCTATATAGATATTTGGAGAAAACAACTCATTGATAGCTGTACTTAGTTTCTTAAACAGCAAGGCCCACACAAGCATCTAGTAGGTGTATACTTGAACAACAGGCTGGCTATACAAAGAGACAACACATTTATAACATCCTGCAAGGTAACTTGATTTGCAAAAATGTTTTGGTTCACAAGGGAGGTGTAATTGCTTTTAGGTATAAATTAGAAATTACTGAGAGCAGTTGATTTTCAGCGCTGTCAAAACAGCAAATTTTGAAGGAGAATGTTCTATGTTTTTAATTTGTAAAATAATTCATGTAAGTTGTAAAAGGATTCAGTGATTACTCAAAAATCTCGCATTTTCTTCAAGTTGTTCTAAACTTATTATTGAAGAACACATGTTTCTGTGGAATATATTATTTTTAAAGTCTTTAGATTAAAAATACGTCTTAGAAGAATGTGCAGACAGAGTTTCTTAATCACTAATAAAAGAAACTTATTTAGTCTCCTGAGTGACAGCTAGTGGATATGTTTGGGTCATTCTGTCACTATTGAAATGTACTTGTCTCCAAAAAACAGCACTGCAGTTGTTTTGCCGTATCTATAAAAAAAAAAGAGTTTAGCATAAAATCTCAAGTTTAAATAAGAAGCGAAGAGCATGAAAATTTGGAATACAGAATATGATTACCTAGAACCATACATTGTCTCTCTTTTACCAAAGGGGACACAAATTCTTTAAGTAATCCTAAATGTATATTTTACCTGAGACATGATGTAGTGACAGCATAAAATCTGCTACCAGGTGAAGAGATCATAGCACATCAAGAAGGGCACTTTTATTAGCACAGATCAGTTCTTCCTGTGAAAATTCAGGTATCCTGAAGACATCTTTTCCACTTTTGGGAAAAAATTGCACTACTACCTGTTCTCTTGCAGATTCCAGGTCCCAGGAATCATGCTAGTACTGTTATCTTGCTGCAGAAGCCACAGCAATAACAACAGAATAAAAATTCAGTAACATCTACAATTCACGAGCCTGACCTTAACAAACTGAGTTCAGTAGGACATTGTGTAGGCTTGACATAAGCTTGTAGTTAAGCACAGATTCAGAGATCAGAATATTGCAGAGCAACTGTGAAAAAATACTACTCATCCAGATTACTTTAAACTGACAATAATCCATCACCATGTTCTCAGTGCCTTATTTCCCTTATCTTGCCATTCCATGAATATGCTTATAATACTGTTCCAGACATCAAAATACAATATGGAAATAGCCACCAAGACCTTATTCAATAAGACAAGTGAATAGCAAAAAGAATAAGTAATTCAGAGTGAATATTTTTGTTCTTTATATTAACAAATATATTAATTATTAACTGGTCATACTTGAGCTATTCACAAATTAGGAAAATTTGCTCATTCTGCTGTGAGCTCATCACATCAGTGATTCTGGGGTTAGCTAAGAGACAAGTACCAATCACATTTCTTTTGATGTTTTTGGTAGAAGAAAATCAGCGCTATTCCGTGGCATACTCTGGAAGGACCTGAAACAACCTTTCATGTATTCATCTGTTTCACTTTGATCTTCAGGAGACAGCGAAACCTCATCCAGAATCCTTAAAATTAATCAGCCCCCCAAAGGGCCTATCAGAAGCAACTTTTCTATTCTAGTTTTCCCTGTCCACCTTCTGGTGGTAGTTGACAAGCTTTTTGCTTGGTATGCTCTTTTAGATGGCCTTAAAGAATGTTATTGATTCTCTACGTCTCCTCAGATGAGTCTATAAAACCTAAGCACTTTTCTGTGCCTGTGGAAAAGATGCCCTAGTGCATCTTGCTAAAAGGGTCAGGACTCAATTATTCCCTTCCCTTTCAGAAACTACGCAGACTAACCCTACGCAGTATTAACAAAAAAATGCTATGAACACTGCCACACTAATGGAAAAAAAAAAAAAAAAAAAGGAGAGAGAAAGTACATATTAAATACAATAACTTGGAGAAAGATAGAGGGCCTCACACAGTCTTGAATTTTTAGACCCAAAGATCATAAGTGATTAGATCTAGTGATCACAGTTCAATTACTTCCATGGGAAGTTCAGCAACAAAATTCAAACCAAGAATCAAACAGCATTGTATTTCAGTTACAATGAAATCCAGTGCTTGGTTCAGGTGCAAAAATAACACCTAAACTACATTTCCATCTAAAAGCATGTTAAAAAAAATATTCTGAGGGACAGGTGCTATGGTCATTGATCTTATTTTTGTATTTAACTCATCAGAAAGGCTATTCACCTAAGACACACAGAATACGGGTTAGAGACTAGAAACATAAAAGTTAGCAGACGGAGAAACCCAAACTCATTTCTATTCAGATTTCTCTGACTGTTGTTTTTTAGATGTTTAAATACTATTACATTAAGAGAATTTCTCCATCCATACTTATAAAACTGCAGTTATATGAAGTGCTACTTTGGGCGTACAGTATTTTTTGGATATTAATTAATTCTTTTTTGTTGCTGTATAGTCTGTATGGCTTTTAGTGTTGTTGTTCCATTACCATTCTATTAGCCTGACACAAGCTCTCGTACCATGAAGCCTCCCATTTCATGCATAAATACTCATACCTCCCTTTTAGGTTCAGACCCAACTCGCTCCTTGCAGCATTATGATATACCTGGGAACAGGAAGTATTCAGCCTTGATGGAAGAGCAGGAGTGCTATGAGGACAAAGCAAAGAGTATACTATACAAATGTCTGCCATGATTGGTCAAAGCCTAAGCTACACAGAATTGGTTTTTGCAGTTTCCCTTCTTGACCACAATTCCATGAGGTATCATGTAGGCACTTTCTTCTACTAATGTTCAAGTTTTATGCAATCAAAGGATTACATTGTGTTTAGATCAACTGTGTCAGCTTACACTTCTAGGTGCAAAAAGAATATGTTTTCAGAAGCATAGAGAAATACAATCCATTTAACCTAGAGGTGATACGATCTTTAAAGGCAAAATGTAGATTGAGGAGAACCAACATAAGATCTACCTGAAGTATGTGTTCAATAGAAAATGAAGAGGCACAAAACATTGACATGCATTAAAACTAAGAGTCTAAGCTGAGCAATGCACTCAGAAAACATTAAAATCACCTAGATTTTCTGCATTTTCAATGTATCTTGTGTTGACTAGACCTTGTCTTTTGCTGACACTTCACAAAATATATCTCTTCTTTAACACCAGCAACTCTATTTAACATGATAACAGAGTCAATGTTTTCATCAACAGAACAAGACACAGAATTAAGCTCCTCCCATAAATTTCGGAGTATGGAGTGCCATGAAACAAGTTTACATCTATGTTTGATTTCAAAATATATTTTCTCATGGTTTCCAGGGTTTTTTTAATCTTATTGCCCATGCTCCTTGAAATTGTGCCTGACAATATTAATTCATTAATTTAATTCATATTTATTAATTGATGGTTCATTAGTCTCACTGTGGCCTCAAAAAGTAGTTGTGTGAGAATGGTACTATGATCCAAGGAAAAGAAGACGTCCTGTCAGATTTCTTTCAAAATATTGCTTGTACCTTCATGCAGTGGATGCCATAGAAAGAAATGACGAGTGCTCGTAGTGGGGGACTCTCTGTTAAAAGGCACTGAGGCACCCATCTGCTGACCCAACAGAGAATAAAGAGAGGTATGTTCCCTTCCAGGAGGTAAGACAAGAGACATAGCTGAGAGGGTGCCGCAACTTGTTAAGAACACGGATTATTATCCTCTACTACTCTTTCATGTGGGTACAAATGACACTGCACACTGGCACCTGGCTAGGATTAAGGAAGACTACAAAGCCCTCGGGGTGTGAGTAAAAAACATCGGCGCCCAAGTCATCTCCTTGATTTTACCAGTTAGGGGAAAGGGTGAAGCCCTTAAGGAAATGTACAGGATGTGCAAAACAGGACTAGCCACTTCAGAGGAATACAGGAATGTTGTCAGAGCATGCAGGGATGAAACGAGGAAGGTTAAGGCCCACTTGGAATTGAATCTGGCAAGGGAAGTCAGGAACAACAGGAAGGGCTTCTTCAGGTACATTGGTAGCAGAAGGAAGACTAGGGAGAATGTGGGCCCACTGCTGAATGAGGAGGGCACCCTGGAGACAGAGGATACAAAGAAGGCGGAATTACTGAATGCCTTCTTTGCTTCAGTCTTCACTGCTAAGGCCGGCTCTCAGGATTCCCAGTCCCCAGAAGTAAGAGAGAAAACCTGGAGAAATGAAAACTTCCTCTTGGTCTAGGAGGATTGGGTCAGAGACCACTCAGGCAAATTGGACACCTGCAAATACGTAGGCCCCGATGGGATGCACCCACGAGTGTTGAGGGAGCTGGCAGATGTTATTGCCACACCACTCTTCATCATCTTTTAAAAGTCGTGGAGAACAGCAGAGGTGCCTGAGGACTGGAGGAAAGCCAATGTCACGCCAATCTTCATAAAGGACAAAAAGGAGGACCCAGGAAACTACAGGCCAGTCAGCCTCACCTTCATCCCTGGAAAGGTGATGGAACAGATCACTCTAGATGTCATCTTTAAGCANCCTCGGGGTGTGAGTAAAAAACATCGGCGCCCAAGTCATCTCCTTGATTTTACCAGTTAGGGGAAAGGGTGAAGCCCTTAAGGAAATGTACAGGATGTGCAAAACAGGACTAGCCACTTCAGAGGAATACAGGAATGTTGTCAGAGCATGCAGGGATGAAACGAGGAAGGTTAAGGCCCACTTGGAATTGAATCTGGCAAGGGAAGTCAGGAACAACAGGAAGGGCTTCTTCAGGTACATTGGTAGCAGAAGGAAGACTAGGGAGAATGTGGGCCCACTGCTGAATGAGGAGGGCACCCTGGAGACAGAGGATACAAAGAAGGCGGAATTACTGAATGCCTTCTTTGCTTCAGTCTTCACTGCTAAGGCCGGCTCTCAGGATTCCCAGTCCCCAGAAGTAAGAGAGAAAACCTGGAGAAATGAAAACTTCCTCTTGGTCTAGGAGGATTGGGTCAGAGACCACTCAGGCAAATTGGACACCTGCAAATACGTAGGCCCCGATGGGATGCACCCACGAGTGTTGAGGGAGCTGGCAGATGTTATTGCCACACCACTCTTCATCATCTTTTAAAAGTCGTGGAGAACAGCAGAGGTGCCTGAGGACTGGAGGAAAGCCAATGTCACGCCAATCTTCATAAAGGACAAAAAGGAGGACCCAGGAAACTACAGGCCAGTCAGCCTCACCTTCATCCCTGGAAAGGTGATGGAACAGATCACTCTAGATGTCATCTTTAAGCACATGGAGGAGAATAAGACTATCAGGAGCAGTCAGCATGGATTCATAAATGTCTAAAGGGCAGCTGTCAAGAGGATGGGGCCAGAATCTTTTTGGTGGTGCCCAGTGACAGGACAAGGGGCAATGGGCACAAACTGGAACACAGGAAGTTCCATCTGAACATGAGGAGGAACTTCTTTACTGTGAGGGTGACAGAGCACTGGCACAGGCTGCCCAGGGAGGTTGTAGAGTCTCCTTCTCTGGAGATAGTCAAAACCTGTGTGGATGCTTTGCTGTTCAACCTGCTCTAGGGGCACCTGCTTTAGCAGGGGGGTTGGACTAGATGTTCCCCAGAGGTCCTTTCAAAGCTCTACCATTCTGTGATTCTGTGATTTGAAGATGAGAACTTGATCTCCAGATACATACATACATTAATTAGATACGAGTATTTTCAGGGAAACATTTAGGAATCCATTACTAGAGGTAAATGTAAGAAGGGAAGGAAGAGGGAGGGGCCTGAGTCAAAGATTCTTTTTTCTTTTTTTTACAAAGAATAATGAGACAAAAATGTTGGAAAGGCACCACTCTACATTATCAAGATGTGAATCAGCACTTGAGGAAGAGAAATATGCAGACCTACCCCACACATCCATTTTTAAATTTCTCAACATTAGTGTAGTATAAATTTGTTGGGAAATGGGGGCCTCTGCAAAACTTTCAGGAACTGAGAAAGTTGCACAGACAGCTGCAACAGGCAAATAATTACTTTCTGCAAGCACCATGAGGAGAGAGACGTGTAAAAGCCGCAACTATTACTTCNATCACTCTAGATGTCATCTTTAAGCACATGGAGGAGAATAAGACTATCAGGAGCAGTCAGCATGGATTCATAAATGTCTAAAGGGCAGCTGTCAAGAGGATGGGGCCAGAATCTTTTTGGTGGTGCCCAGTGACAGGACAAGGGGCAATGGGCACAAACTGGAACACAGGAAGTTCCATCTGAACATGAGGAGGAACTTCTTTACTGTGAGGGTGACAGAGCACTGGCACAGGCTGCCCAGGGAGGTTGTAGAGTCTCCTTCTCTGGAGATAGTCAAAACCTGTGTGGATGCTTTGCTGTTCAACCTGCTCTAGGGGCACCTGCTTTAGCAGGGGGGTTGGACTAGATGTTCCCCAGAGGTCCTTTCAAAGCTCTACCATTCTGTGATTCTGTGATTTGAAGATGAGAACTTGATCTCCAGATACATACATACATTAATTAGATACGAGTATTTTCAGGGAAACATTTAGGAATCCATTACTAGAGGTAAATGTAAGAAGGGAAGGAAGAGGGAGGGGCCTGAGTCAAAGATTCTTTTTTCTTTTTTTTACAAAGAATAATGAGACAAAAATGTTGGAAAGGCACCACTCTACATTATCAAGATGTGAATCAGCACTTGAGGAAGAGAAATATGCAGACCTACCCCACACATCCATTTTTAAATTTCTCAACATTAGTGTAGTATAAATTTGTTGGGAAATGGGGGCCTCTGCAAAACTTTCAGGAACTGAGAAAGTTGCACAGACAGCTGCAACAGGCAAATAATTACTTTCTGCAAGCACCATGAGGAGAGAGACGTGTAAAAGCCGCAACTATTACTTCCATATCCAAAATACCACAGATCAGATGAGTCAGGGTTATGAGAAATTGCACCTTCTGGCTCTGAAGTCCTGCTAAGTAGCAAACTCACTGAAAAGTAAGGAATAGAGGCTGTATCACTCACCAAAAAGAAGGCTACCACTGACTTCCTTCTCTTTTGTACAATTACCCTTAAGAGGTATAAGCTCACAACCTCTCTTCCACTCCTCTCACTTCAAGAACTGACTTTAAGTTCCTCCTTAAGGAACATGCTACAGAAATGTTACCCTGAAAATGGCTCAAGAGGCTCCAGTTCCTGTTCCTCCATTGCTCATCTTTTCTATCAAAACTGCAGTGGCTGCCCATTTTAACCACTTGTTGCCATTCCTAATCTATAAAGCGTTATTGGCAAACTGGTCCACAGCCTGCTCAAATCTGCCTATTCAGCTGCCTTTTATTTCATTCAAATGGGAATGCCTTCCCTCTTGTTTGTTTGTTTTTTTCATGTTTAGCAGACATGAAGGTTTCATTCTATTTTGATTGAAGATTAATGCAACTTATTTGCAACTTAACTGATGTACCTTCACTGTCACCCCCAGCAACAGAGCAAGTATAGCAATGTTGTAATTTGAATCTCTATTGAGGAATGCTGAGATGTCACTATCCACTGCTTTCACAGCACTTAAAAAGCCCTCCTGTGTTCAGTAATATTCTTTATGCTTCTTCCATATGTCTATCAAAGACTGTTATTTCATAACAAATTCTATTATATCAAGCTAGACCAAGTTAGATGAAAAGGCTAATCTGATAACTTTAGAGCAACATTTTAGACAATATTTGTATACAATTTAACAAAATCTATACCATTGTTAAACATAAAAGGAAAAAATAAAAATGAAATTATGTGACCCTTAACATACAGGAGAGAAAATAGACTGATTTTCCACAAACTTTCTTCCCCATGAAAGCTTTCTTTCTTCATGAATAATTTTTTTAAAGTACTTGGCATTTATCAATAAATAACATCAATACTACAAAAGATTTATTATTGGTTCTAAAGCAAAGAAAATATATCAATAAATTATGACATGGTGATTATATTTCCTATTACTGAGTACTAGAGAATACCTTATCTCAGAATTCTGAAGTGATAATGTTTTAATGAAACACATTCTTAATTCCCCATCAGGATTCACATTGTATTAGTAAACTGCAAGTTCAAATTAGATAGACAATAACTTGTGTTCTGTTTTCATCTATTATCTACACTAGACAAGTTTTCAAAAATGTAGTTCTTAAGGTCTGGCAGGAGACCTATTTTTTTAAGGAACAGTGACTAATAATTCTAAAAACCACGTATTTAACTTCTACTCCAACTTCATTTAGGAATATTATGGCTACCGTATAGATGCGCTTCTAACATGCTCTACTTTTCTCTTCAGAAATGTTGCCAGATGGAAACAGAAGCCTTTGGTCATTTGCTTAGGATTCCTGAATTATCAGTAGTGTACTCAGAGAAGTAGCTAGTTTGGAGAGGACTGCAGACGTCTAGAAATCCCAGACAAATGGCCAATGATAATGTGCAGATCAACAGCATGTTGCATCAATTAAAAACGTCCCCATGAGAGTCGTATACAACACTACAGCGTACACAGGTTTTACTATTCTGTTGTTAAAATGTTTTAAAAATAAAACCATACAGCTTACGAAATAGAAAAAATAGTATACATTTCAAGAAGTATTTTTTAAAAGCTTAGCAGTAAAACAGATTTACATACAAAAAATACAACAATGTATTTTTTATTCCAAGAAACATTGTTTCTTATATTCAGTGCAATGATATGACTTCTGGTTATCTCTTCCCTAATTAGTTTTAAAAAGAATCAACTTCTATATCCAAGAAGGAAAATCACAGCAGAAGGTTCTAGTCCTCATTCAGTCAAACGTTTGCTGTCTCTGGCTTGGTTTGTCTGACTTCACCACACCCACATATTTCTGCAGGTAAGGTAATAGTATGCAACAATTTTCACAGGAGCACTAGCGAGCTGAAGGTTTCCAAGCAGGAGAAAAAAGTTCCCCTGTTTCAAGACAGTGTTCAGACTTTCAAATAAGCACATGTAGTATCTATTTTGACTCCTGTATCAGGTAGTGACGCATGCAACAAGAACAGGGAGACATGCTGAACAAGATTCAGTGTCACATTGTCTTGCAGAAGGATACAATTCCCTGATTTTTTTAAAATACAGAAGTACTTTCATATGGTCTGTACTCAGGGAGAACAGATTTTTTCTAAAGTAAGCAGATTAGTCTTCTAAGTAGTGCCTGGGGCAGTATGCTCTCCACTGTCCTCTGATGTGGGATTCTGGTTAAGCAATTTGACTCTTTTTAACAAGCCTTTGGAGTTCACAGAAGCATGGAATGGTTGAGGTTGGAAAGGACCTCTGGATGTCGTCTTGTCCAACCCTGATTACTCAAGCAGAGTCACCTAGAGTAGGTTGTTCAGGACCATGTCCAGACAGCTTTTGAATATCTCCAAAGTGTAAGACTACACAACCTCTCTGGGCAACCTGTTCCAGGGCTCATAGTAAAAAAGTGTTTCCTGATGTTCAGAGGGAACCTCCCATGTTTCAGTTTCTGTCTATTGCCTCTTGTCTTGTCACTTAGCACCGTTGAAAAGAGCCTGACTCTATCCTCTTTGTACCCTCATTTAAGGTATTTATATACATCAATAAGATCCATTCTGAATCATCTTTTCTCTAGGCTAAACAGTCTCAGCTTTCTCAGGGTTTTCCTCAAAGGAGAGATGTTCTAGTCTCTTAAAAAACTTTCTTAGACTATGTCCGTGTCTCTCGTCTACTAAGGAGTCGAGAACTAGACACAGCACTCCAGGGGCAGCCTCACTAGTGCTTAATAAAGGAGAAGAATCACCTCCCTTTACCGGCTGGCAACGCTTTTCCTAGTGCAGCCCACTGTAACATTGGCGTTCTTTGCGGCAAGGGCACTTTGCAGCTCATGTCCAACTTAGTGTCCACCAGGACCTCCAGATCCCCTTATCTGCAAAGCTGCTTTCCATCTGGGTGGCCCCCAGCATGTATTGATGCATGGGATTGTTTCTCTCCAGTTGTAGGATTTTGCATTTCCCCTTGTAGAACCACATGAGGTTTCTGTCAGCTCCAGCCGATTGAGATCCCTCTGGATGGCAGCATGACGTTTTGGGGTATCAGTCAGTGTTCCAAGTTTTATGTAATCTACAAACTTTCCAAGGGTCCACTTTGCCTCATCATCCAGATTATTAATGAAGATTTTGAACAGAATTGGACCCAGTATTGATCCCAGGTTACACTGCTAGTTACTGGCCTCCAACTAGACTTTGTTCCACTGCTCGTCATGCTCTGTGTCTGGCTGTTCAGCCAGTTTTCAATCCATCTCAATGAAAAATCCACATATTACATATAATAATATTTCATAATAATGAATATTTGTATCATACTGTATTGTTTCCTATAGTATTTTGCAACAAATATGATCAAATGAATTGTGCTGTTACCTATTGTGTATGCACACAGATTATTCAGAAATTAATAACTTTAACATTCATTCATTCAACAGCTAGCATCAAGCTTACCAATTCTTTTTTGGACTCAAAAGTGAACATATTGGTCTAAAAGTAAATAAACCAAAATACACTTACATTGTAGAAAGGACTTTCTTTTTCTTTTCTTCTCGTATAAATGACCTCTGATTATCCTATAATACCCCAAATTCTCTTGGCCAGGTTCTCAGCTCATGTAGAGTGTATGAAAGCAGTTATAAAGTGACTTTCCTCAGCAGGATTTCTGACTACCAAACCGTTAAAGTTTGAGGTAATTTCCAAGGACATACTGATTTTCTCATGCTTTAATTTGCCCTTTTATAGAATAGTGATACCATGGGCAGGTGCATGGCAGATTAACTGCCTAATGACAACCAAAGTGGCTGCAGTTCAGTGATGTGTGAAGTGATCCTGATATAAAACCTGCACCAGCAGAATAGCGGACTTAGATGACCTAATGGGTCATTCCTATTTCTGATGTCCAGAACTGCGTTATAAAGACAGTAAATCAATGTAATATCCTTATAAAGGGAAATGTTATAGATATAAATACTATTAATTATATATACTAAAATTGCAATTTTTTTGGTAGAACTTAGGGGAGTACTACTACCTGTTACTAGGTATGTCTAAACACCAGCAGTTTTCATTCAGTGCAGTGGATGATCTGAATGGCTAATCCAATGTCTTTCAAATACAGTGGTTATTCATTTAACTGGAGATGTAGAAGACTGTGGTTGGAGTTGAAGGTCATAATTTCATCATCTTTTATTATGTGGTTTAGATAACAGTTTGTTATGTACTGTATGCATGTCGAAAGTATATCATCATGTTTTTATTTCGCTAGTCTCTGAAGCAGTGCATTTCAGTGTACACTTCCTGTGAGACATTTCACTTTTTGTAATCACAGAATCACAGAATGGTAGGGGTTGGAAGGGACCTCTGGAGATCATCTAGTCCAAGCCCCCTGCTAAAGCAGGTTTGCCTAGAGCAGGTTGCACAGGAATGCGTCCAGTTGGGTTTTGATCTCCAGAGTAGGAGACTCCACAACCTCTCTGGGCAGCCTGTTCCAGTGCTCTGTTACCCTCACAGTAAAGAAGTTCCTCCTCAGATTCAGGCACCTCTCCTGTTCTCCACGACTTTTCAAAGATGATGGGCAGTGGTGTG
The DNA here is from genome assembly GCA_013398225.1 of Steatornis caripensis. Classification (NCBI taxonomy): domain Eukaryota; kingdom Metazoa; phylum Chordata; class Aves; order Caprimulgiformes; family Steatornithidae; genus Steatornis; species Steatornis caripensis. Next base: position 16,993 of record VZSC01001953.1, read on the forward strand.
GCAATAACATCTGCCAGCTCCCTCAACACTCATGGGTGCATCCTATTGGCACCCATTGATTTGTGGGTGTCCAGTTTGCCTAAGTGCTCTCTAATCCAATCCTCCTAGACCAAGAGGAAGTCTTAATTTCTCCAGGCTTTCTCTCTTATCTCCAGAGACTGGGAATCCTGAGGGCCAGTCCTAGCAGTGAACACTGAAGCAAAGAAGGTATTCAGTAACTCTGCCTTCTCTGTGTCTACTGTCACCAGGGTGCCTGCCTCGTTCAGCAGCGGGCCCACATTCTTCCTAGTCTTCCTTTTGCTGCCAATGTACCTATAGAAGCCCTTCCTGTTGTCCTTGACCTCCCTTGCCAGATTCAATTCCAAACGGGCCTTAGCCTTCCCTGTTGCATCCCTGCATGCTCTGGCAATGGTCCTATATTGCTTTTTTCCACATCCTGTAAACTTCCTTCTTCCCTTTGATTTTTTTACAAGCTCCTTGTTCATCCATGGAGGTCTCCTGACTCCTTTCATTGATTTCTTACTCATAGGGATGCATTGATCCTGAGCTTGGAGGAGGAGGTTCTTGAATATTAACCAGCCCTCTTGCCCCCCCCTGCCTTCTAGAGCCCTAACCCAAGGGATTCCTCCAAGTAGGTCTTTGAAG
>VZSC01001953.1:18536-45709 GCA_013398225.1 Steatornis caripensis
CCCTCTCGGCAACGTCTCTTATCTTAGCTTCTTAGCTCCCGGAAGGGAACAAACCTCTCTCAACTCTCTGTCAAGCCGGCAGATGGGTGCCTCAGTGCCTTTTAACAGAGTCCCCCACTACAAGCACTCATTGTTTCTTTTTGCGACGTCCACTGTGTGAAGGTACAGGGTGTCCTTGCAGTTCATGTTTGTGAGCATCTATAGGGGTTAAAGTTTCAAATCTGTTTTGGGTCATGATGATGGAGGGTGGAGACCGAGGCGGAGTCCTGTTTTTGCGGGTCACCAGGGTCAACAACATGGTTCTGGAACCACTGATCAGTCTCCCTCTCGGATCCACTAATGCTGCACAGCCTCCTGACTGTCCCCTGCAGCTCGGCCACGTGGCGTGCCAGGTCATTAACAAGTGCGAACCGAGTGCAGGTACTTACCTTTTCCTCAGGAGGGGGGTCTGGGCACTCTCTGCAACACCCCATACGTGCTGAAGCCTCCTTCACTGCCAGCTCAGTCTGGGTGGAGGAATCAGACGTTGCAGGGGCTTTCTCTGCAGAAGCAGCGGATTTGGCTCTGAGACCAGTGTCCACCATTTTGACGCTTGCGAGAGCTGCGGGCTCCTGGCGGGCGTCTCCGCTCTTCCTCGGCCTTCCCTGGCTCCGCGAACCCGCCTGCCGCCTCCATGTAGCATGAAGCCTCTGAAGTTCGTGCTTGCGCTGCGGTGTGCCTCGCCGAATGAGCATTGCTCTCGGTTCCCTGGCTTTTAAATCTCCCACGGATGCTGCTGGCAACACCCAAGCCTCGGCAGCGCCGCGTCATTCTACACACTCTCCTCCCTATGGAAAGCAATTATAAATATGTGCTTTGACATGAAAGATTCCTATGGTTTCTACCAGATTTTCATTATATATTATAGCACTCCTTCTCTGTAAATGACTAGTTTCTTTCTCTTTAGCCTCGTGAGTCAATTTCTGTATCCCTTCACACTGTCATCTGATCTTTCCATATATTTTATTTTGAGAAGAACCCTAGCACCTTTCAATCTGTAGAAATTATTATTACTGGAGGTACAGAATTCTCAAATGGGAATTGCATAAACTCAGAAAATTCATATTGAATAAATTTAATTTTCACTCACCACTCTTTTAATTAATGTTATATTATTGGTCTTCTGATCATTGCTGGTTTTGGTTTCTTTCTTTGCCTGTAACTTCTATCTCACAGTCTGTGGTATTTCAAATCCAGTTTTGCTAATCCTGTCATGCACCATACTTTTTGATTCATCCATTAAAGACTGTTTTAAAATTAAATAGACTTATTGCTCATAAGCAAGTACAACAAAGTTTCTATAATTCTTTACTATCCGACTCTGAAAGAACACGACATTCTGAAAGTCATTTTTACCTCTCATGGGATATTTGCCTATGTTTTCTTTCCTCTCCAATTCAAATCTCTGTCTTCCAAAGTCTAACGGGGAGACTGTAGCAGAATAGGGAATTAAATTATTTCTTCCAAGCATGTTGGTTGCTTTTTTCACAGCAGCTTTGTTATAACTGTCTGTGTCATAATTATGATTTTAGGAAATAAACCAGTAACTGTATAGAGGTTTTATACAGGCACATGTCTGTATTGTTTCCCAGTTTCTAATCCTTTAAGTCTCTATTTACCTTTCTTTATTTTATTTATCACCTCATACTGTATGATTTTTCAAGCAGAGATTAGTCTCATGTAGATATTGACAGCCGCTAGCATAAAGGATGCTATTCCCAATCAGAGCCTCTAGGCACTTCTGTAATAAAAATAAAAAACTTTACCAGATTCTTCTATGTCTCTGAGTTGCTGCCATATCCAAGTATTGTCTTGCTATGAACTGAACAACACTGCGGCATCAGTTGCATCCCGGCAGTATATAAGTCTGTCAACCCTTCAAATTCCTTAGGACACAGAGACTTAGAGAAATCTACAAAATGACCCGTTTCAAACCTCATGGACACTCTATCTGAGCTGGTACAGTTTGCAGGCAAACATAATTTTCTTGGGGAAATGACAAGGAAGGCTTTCCTCTCTAGTGTTTAGCACACAGAACTGTGTGTTTCATATTTGTATGACTTAAGAAGAAGCATGAATCTACATCTTGGATCACTTATGCATCCAGCACACAGACAAGAAAGTTCTTATTTCTGCAAAATTGTAGGAACATGGAAACTGAGTTCTGCTGTTTTGTATGACTTTGTTAAATCATATAACATCACAGCACTGCAACTCTCTCCAGTTCTTTCAAAAGTGGAATAGTTTTTGCTAAAGTCAGAGAAGGTACTGCAAAGTGTCTTTCCACAAAACATATTAAGCATAGTTTGAAAGACTCCAAAATACTGAAACTGTTCTCTCAGTGTGGTGTTGATAGTTAACGGCAATGGGAATTTTTGATTTAGAGTTGAATAAAAGATTAAAAGTTTTGACATAAAATTTATCTCAAAGTTATGTCCCAATTGTAGCTGTTCAAGTAAGAGGGTAGAGATCTCAGCCTGTAATTAGAGCAAAACTATGTCTAGACAAGAAGAAATTCAGAAAATAATTTTATGAATTTAGGGATGAAACCTGCAAAGTACTGAACAATCTAGTAAAAATATCAAAGCACTAAGATGTTTTTGACTATGATCTCATTTCAGAGCTTGGTCTTATCATTAGTGTAGTCAAAGTGCTCAACATCTCACATGCTCGCTACTGTCGCAAGGAGTTTAATCCCTCAAAATTCCATTCCTTTTAACTGGATTATAATTAGACCATGTGAATTTGTATGTATGCATACACAGACACAAAGTTAGTTCTAAAAAAACTTTTTTTCAATGGCTAAGCAAACAGCATCCACGTAGCTTTAACTCTAGCTTCATTCTGGTGATGCTATATTACACATATCCATTATTTTATACATCCTGAAGCTATGCCATGTGGATCAAACACACAGCTACCCTTTAACTCAGCAGAAAGATGACTTAAACAGCATAAAAAACCTCTCTTGCTATCAAGGAAATACAACGGAAAAGTAGGCATTAATATTAATGAATGCTAACTGAAGATTTTTGCAGTTGCATATATAATTATAACTATATGTAAACTTTAATAAAATGCCTTCAAAGATAGCATGGTTCTGTGGAACTGAAGGCAGATTCTCATGTCGTAGGTACGTAAGGAGTTACACTCTGAAGCAGTTTTTTGACCCATTCAGAGTAGAATTTTCGTAAGTGTTCAGATTTTGTTAATAAAAGAAGAGCATTGCAGTGCTGAGGCCTTCTGAGGTTGTCTGGCCAAAGTAGGAAATCCTGATTTTAAAAATTATTCTCTGCTTAAAAAATCATTTTTGAAAGTGTGTAAGAAAAATCAGTTTTGCTTGTTTGTTTTCTGAAGGTCAACTTGTCATACTTCCTTTAGATTATGTGGCAATATGGGTTTTTTTTTGCTTTCTGAAATCTAAAGTGAAATCTTAGAAGGAATTTGGCCAGTCATTCCTGGTTCATAACAATCAACTTCCCAATGTTCCTTGTGAATGCCTAGTGTCAAAGGAGAGTAAGAAAGACACTGCCATGCTACTCATTCAATTTTTCCTGTGATACTATGGTATCAATAAACAATGGTTTATGCATTGTTACAAGCATTTCAGAGGAGTATCACTATGCAATTAAGCCCTTATGCAGTGGGGGTACAGTATAAAATGAAAATACAATACCTGGGGAATTGAACACTGTCCACACACTATAAGAATGCTAATCACATACCTATGCCAAACTGTGTAGGGAATGTGTACTTCAATATACTAAACTGTTTAAGAGAATTCAAACAATAAATTACAATGCTTAATTAGTTTATTCCATGGAAGATCTAGTTGCTGTTAGATAATTTCATTATATCTATTCTTTTTTAAGAGGCTATTCTTCTTTTAAGGTGAGAAAAAGAGATAAGAAAGCTTTCTTAGACAAAGGTAAGCCAACAATTAATAACATGTTACTAGGTACCACTATTGTAAATAGCCATTTTTCATCATCAGTTTTCAGGGTACCACTGCTCAGCATGTATGGAACCACACTGAATCAGGAATTCAGCTCCTTTGCTAGTGCAAAACCGAACCTGAAACCAGTTTATGCATGACCTGAACAGCAAACTTTACAAAATTTGCAGAAAAAGAGAAAACCTTTCAAAACCATATAGCCTTTGAACATATCTAACTGCCTCCTCACTCTGCAGCATTTGCAAAGAGAAAAAAAGGGAAATAAGCCTCAATAGCCATGCAAGAATATCGGAGAAGTTCTGCAAGAAAGTAAGTATTTGCTGAGATAGCAGAAACAAAATGTTTCCGTAAATTAGATTAATCAGAAAGGTTTTGGCAAGTTCTCATGGATACAAGGTGCTCTAAGATTTGTAGTTCCAACACACCATTTGGCAAACACTCCTCTTGTGATTGCTTTACAGAACATACTCAGAAAAAAAACAATTTAACGTTCCAATCTGCAAATGTCAGAAAGCTCTTCACAAGTCAAAATCATAGTTTGATGACTTAACCATCTATGACAGTAACACTAGCAAGAAGTAGAAATGATTATTTAAAAAAAAAAAATAAGTAATGGAAATAATAAGAAAAAAATAACCATCCCCAAGCTTAGCAAAGTCAAGTAAGAGTTTTGAAGTGCCCAGTTTAAAAGAGCACAGTCATTGAGACTCTTAAATAGATCCAGGTCTTTTAAATTCTAAGAATCTATGAAAGTAATTCTTAAGATTTCAGCAACAACAAATATAAAGATATATACAATTTTAGAAGAGTTTCAGAGTCAGTATGGCATATTGCAATAAGTAAACACAGGCATCTATTACTCTCCAACAAATCCATCCTCAGTATGTTCCCTGTTGAATATATGTAAAAAGCCATGAATGACAGCTCAAGAAGCAACTCAGTGTGAACTAGCAGCTTAGTTAAATTCCCAAACAGTCTCATCTTCTGAATTATACTTTGAGGAGGCAGTGATGCAAACTTCAAGACAAATGAAGTGCTTAAAATGTACAAAGTCCTTACAGACAGAGGGACATACACAACACCTCAGCGTGTAAGCAATAAGTAAACCTCAGTCAATAAGAATAGCCAAGATTAGTCCTGTTTCATGCTGTAACTAAGTAAAATATAATTTTAAAAAGTTATTCAAAACATTACAAATATATTTTCTGAGGCTCTGATTCTGTTAATCTGTAACCTTTGTTTAAAAAGTCAAGGGTTGTATTTCACTCAAAAAAAAAAGTACTAATTTTTTCAATGTTGTGAATGAGTCAGACCTAGAATAGCAGAAATGTATCATGTCTTTTATTCTTGTTTCTTTTTTTGTCTTTAATGACAAATTACATCACCTAAGATAAAATGTGATGTCTGCAGGAAAATGAAGAGTCAGCAATTTAAACATTGAACCTTTATGGTAGACAAAGCCTCAGTTACTCATTCTGCCACTGTTTTACCTGAACCAGATGCATGGAGGTGTGTATAACTCTATTAATAATTTTGACATAGCTGTAACTTTCTTTTTTTCCATATAGTCAGCTAATAAACTTGGCACTGTTAACTGTCCCTAACTTCATTTTGTGTTGTAAAATATTACAAGAGAACATTTTCTTGATGGTAATAATGAATGTGGAACACATTACTCACTACACAGATTGGTGAACCCCTAAAACAGTCTTAGTTTGAAGATAAAGTTAACTTTTCAGATACCATACTTGATCACAAAGTTCAGGAAGTAAGCAAGAAACTCTGTTGCTGTTTTTTTAATGAAGAATTCTAAGAATGCTTTAAAATATCACTTGAAATATCTGATTTGTTAAAGTAGTAACATTCTTAAAATGCATTTTAAAATTCCAACAGTGTAACTGCAACAAGAGATAGAGTTCTGAATACTTTTGAACACTTGTATCTAAAAGTATGTAGGGCTTATGCTAGAAGAGCACGAAGTCTGCATACAACATTAGTGCCAATCCTGCGGTTTCCTCTTTCAGAAGTCTTCAAATAAAAGAGATTCTGCACTTAGAGTTACCTACAGAGAAGATGTACACAGAGAAGACTGAAGAACAGGCACCCGAAAATTTCTTAGCTTCCCAATATCATGAAAGAAACTCTCATACCTAACAAGTAACTATTACCAGACTGTAGTAAAACTTGGTAAGTATCTTCAGAAAATACAATGTTCCTTGTTAACGCATTAATTGATCAGTTCTGTTTATTGATGAGAGTGGCGAGGAAAGGATATATCAGTTAGTCACTGACACAATAAAGTGCCATGTTAGTATTCCCTTCTACAAAGTGGACAACAGTTCTTTTAAAATATAGTAATTTTATTGTTCTGCATACTGTTATGTCGTCACAAATTTGAGAATAATTTGTTCACTTATTTTGCAGGCAAAATCAACACAATTTTAATTCAAATGTTCCAAGTTTTCTCCCTGTTTGCATTCTCATTTGTATGAGCCAGAGTCTAACAAGGACTGTGCATGAATGGAATCCTGTGCTTTACCTTAGATCATTCAAGAACAATAGAAAGCAAAGGATTTAGATTCGTATTCCGATGGACTTACTCCATTGGACCAGTGGACCTATTCTCTCCAACTCAGCTGAATATATGGCAGCCCAGGATGCATCTACAACTACTCTGAAGAAACAATGGACAATGAGACAGATTTTCATCGTCCCTGTGCAGTTGGAGACTTGGAGAAGCTGACATTACTGACAACTGACAATTAATTCCAAATAGGTACGATAGAGTAAATAGGCCTAACGAATTTACAGCTTTCCAAGATTCACAAAATCTAAGTCTGTTTTCTCATCAGAATCTCAGATAACAACTAGGCTAGCTGTCTCCACTAGAACTTTTTTTATTAGACTTTGCAGAACATATTTTTAAAGTGACTTTCAAGTCAGTTTAAAAGATACTTATTATTCACCTTCTGCCCCAGAAATGAATCTTATCAATTTATATCTTGTTTTTCGAAATCTTTTAAAAATCCTGGCCACATTAGGCAAAACAAAGAAACAAACAATACAACAATCTTTTCGCACACAGCAAAAGCTATCCAGAATGAGGCCACTGGTAGGGTAATGGAAAATCTCTGACCTCAGTATAGCTCTGCTCCTAACACAAGATGTTTTCTCATGTTTATAGTCTTTCACCGAAGTACTTATATTTCAGATGACCCTAAAAAACCATATCTAGCTCATTCAAATATCATAAAATAAAGCGAACTTACTATGCAAAAATAAAGTAATGCCATTTATATTGCATTGCTCTCAGGCAAGTAATCTTAAATCAGTATGTTTGAAAACAATTACAATAAGCCATGTCCAGATCTGAGCCTGCTTTACATTCAATTCATTTAACTTCTTTATCAGCAGAGATAGATCATGGTTCTTCACATGAAAAATCACAAGGAAGATTGCTTTTGAATTTCATTAATCCTGGTCATGAAAATATTTCACACAATTTTGTAGAGAATGTAAGAAATGGAATAATAGCTTTGTTTTTTTTTTTTTTTCTTAATACACTTGTGGTAAGTTGCCAATTCAGCTTTTTGAAGACTAGGGCTTAAAAGAAAATAAAATACAAATAAATGTTTTTATGAAGATGGTAGGAGAAAGACAATGGAGTTTTTAAAAACTAGAAAAATATGTTTGTCACCAAAATGCATTGCTGCTGATTGTGTTTCAATATGAGACATTTATTTTCCCCTCAATTTTCAGAAGACCAATAAAAACAATCAAGGTAATAATGATGGTAGCAATACTAATAAATATATATAAAAGTGTACATACTGTGAAGCTTTAGGAATTAATGTAGGCACCTGTAAATACGGACTTTTTCTCTGGTACCATATATGTCATGTTGGACTTAGGAGGCATTAAATAGTAAACATTGCACATTAAAGACACTACAACGTAGCTTATATTACTCTGAAACAGAGCCTGTTCATCCATTTGTCCATGGAAAAGTAGTACTCCCTTGTGTGAATAGCACATTAATGATCATGTGAGTTGGCCACAGTAATAAGAAAAGGATTGGTTCTGTTTAAAGGTGACTCTATTTTTGTGGGGACTATAGATCATACAGGCACACAGAAATGCATCCCCAGCTTTGTAAGAGCTGCTGCTAGATAAGGTGGCTACTTTTGACAAGCTTCTGGATGTTTAGATGTCCTGAAAAATTGCCCCTGCACATAGTATTCCTAAGATGTCTGGATGGACTCAACAAGACCCATATAGGGTTGATGTGCGCAGGACACTCAGTAAGTAAACATGGGTCAGATAAATGTGAATCTTCACAAAAAAAGTTCTCTAAGGAAGACTATTTTATAAGACAGTCTACCAAAATTGTAGAAATCCTAACAAAAACAACTCTCACGTTAGTTGGTACCTGACTGTTACTTAGAGGATTATCTCACTTTATTCTGTGAAGTTGTCATTCATTCATTTAGCTGTTAGTTGGGTAAAAAGTATGGGATACCTCATTGCCTTGGTGTCATAATATTTGATCTGGTAGACTGGTTTTAATCTTTATTTCTGTGCTTTGGTGTTCGTATATTTATTCCTCCACATTGTATAACCTACTATTTGCACTGTGCATGCTACCAAATACCTAAGCATTCCCTACATGCACAGAACTTTTAAAGGATATTAAAAACAAACTGAGTTTCCCCAGATGGTCATATAGCAGTAATTAAGTAAAAACTACTTTTCCCAAGGTGTGCTCATTTCTGCTAATATCATCAGTATTGCAGTTGCATTCTCAAGTAGATTAACAAACAGAATCAGATTAGCTTTTTTTCTTCAGAGCAGTAGGGCTAAATCTTCATTAGATATAAAACAATGAAGAGACATGGAAGAAGAATGGAATGTTTTAGGTTTATATGAATTGAACACACAATCTGTATAATTATTTGACAAAATGAAAAATATTAAGATAGGATTGGTCAAGTAATTTAAAAATTCAATCCATTTTCCAGCTTTCCAGTATGAAAGTCACTGATTTGTCATCAAAAGTTCTTGTGTGTGACACTTGTAAAAGTAAAAGCAGATTTAATTCTCTGGTTGAGAAGCAAATGCATATCTTGAGATGGGAGAAGAAGTAAGAGGAACAGATGTTGTTCCACATCTAGAATGCAAAGAAATTAATTGGAAACTTTCAGGAAACACAGGCTTTAGATATTTTTAAGTGTATATGTGGGAGGAGGGGCAGAGGGATGACTAAGTGATGTCTAGTCTAGAGTGGAAATATTTATTGGTGGAATTATATTTATTGTGTCAAAACCTTTTTTAGTTTTATTTTTAAAGCAATGTCAGATCAATGGTTATTCCTGAATGTCATTAAACCACTGAAAGGACATTTCATGCCAGCACAATTATTTCCTTTTTCATGCACATAGATAATCATACCAACATAGGGTAAATTTATAGCAGCATAGCTATGTATGTAAGAGACAGTAACGATTCCTCCTAATTAACATAGGGTCTAATTCTTAAAGGAACAGGATTTAGTGAAGACCCAACACAATTCTGCCATAGCTTAATGCACAGTGATTTCTTCTGACACAATCACTGAAGTTATAAAATTGCATTACTCTATAATCAAGCTCATTTTCCTGTTATTTAATCATGTATTTGACTTCTTTAAGCAGATGTCTCTGCAGTGATGCATTCAGGAAAATATTTTGGAAAGAGTTCCAACTCCTGTATCGAAATAGCCAAGCTTTAAAAAAGAGCATTTTCCCCTAAATCTATCTGCCTTTAAAAGCACTACCTAGTGCATCTTGGCAAGCCTTTGTATATTTGACTAGAAATATTCCCCATGAAATATCCACCATAGGGGCCTTCTCAGTTCTGTGGCTTATACCTAAATATGTGTATCAAAATATGGCTATAAGTTCTTTTGGGGGGCTTTAAATAGATTTTTGCTTATTAGGAGGTATCCCAATTTTGGCTAAGATACAGCTAATTTTCTTCTTAGTAGCTAGAATAGCATTGTGTTTTACGTTTAGTATGGGATTTGGTATGATAATGTTGATAATATACTGTTGTTCTTAGTTGTTGCTAAGAAATCAAGGACTTTTCAACTTCCCATGCTTTGCTAGTGTACAGGTGCACAAGAAGTTGGGAGGGAGCAGAGAGAGGACAGCTGACCCCAACTGACCAAAGGGATATTCCATAACATATGATGTCATGCCCAGTATATAAAGCTGGAGGAAGAAGAAGGAGTGGGGAGGACATTTGGACTGATGGCATTTGTCCTCCAAAAAAAACCATTAATTGTGATGGAGCTCTGCTTTCCTGGAGATGGCTGAACACCTGTCTGGTGATGGGAATTAGTGAAGGAATTTCTAGTTTTGCTTTGCTTGCATGCACAGCTTTTGCTTTACCTATTAAAATGTACTTACCTCAACCCACGAGTTTTCTCACTTTTACCCTTATGATTCTCTCCCCCATCCCACCAGAGGGGAGTCAGTGAGCAGCTGCATGGTTCTTAGTTGTCATCTGGGGTTAAAGGAGAACAGGAGGCATTTTATCTGTGTTTATTATCATATATTAAATCCTAATTTGCTCCCACTACTGTTTTTCTTTTTCAGTCTCTGAAATCACTTTCCTGAGACAGGTCCGCAGCATTTTTCCAAACAACCCTTGTGGTGGGGACCCTGGCTGTATGCCAGGTGCCCACCAAGCCACTCTATCACTCACTTCTTCATCTGTACAGCAGAGAGAAAAATAACAAAAGGCTCATGAGCCAAAGTAAGGGCAGGGAGATCACTTGGCAATTACAGTCACAGTTAAAATGTAGATTCAAATTGGTGAAAATTAATTTAATGTATTACAATTAAGTCAGAGTAGGGTAATGAGAAATAAAACCTAAATCTTAAAACATATCCCCCCTACCCCTCCTTTCTTCCTGGGCTCAACTTTGCTCTGGATTTCTCTATTTCCTTGCCACCAGCAGCACAGGGGGACAGGGAATAAGGGTTGCAGTCAGTTCTTCACATGTTGTTCCTGTCACTCCTTGCTCCTCAGAGGGAGAACTCCTCACACTCTTCCCCTCTTCTAGTGTGGGGTCCCTCTCATAGGAGACAGTTGTCCATGAACTCCTCTAACATGAGTCCTTCCCCTGGGCTACAGTTCATCGTGAACTGCTCCAGCACGGTTCTTTTCCATGGGGTACAGTCCTTCAGGAACAGACTGCTCCAGCGTGGGTTCACGATGGGGTCACAAGTCCTGCCAGCAAACCTGCTCCAGTGTGGGCTCCTCTCTCCACGGGGCAACAGGTCTCGCCAGAAGCCTGCTCCAGCGTGAGCTCTCCCCAGGGTCACAGCCTCCATCAGTCATCCACCTGCTCCACTGCAGACCTCCATGGGATGCAGGGGGACAACCTGCCTCACCATGGTCTGCACCAAGGGCTGCAGGGGAATCTCTGCTCCGGCACCTGGATTACCTCCTCCCCATCCTTCACTGGCTTTGGTGTCTGCAGAGTTGTTTCTCTCACATATGTTCACTCCTCTCTCCAGCTGTAATTGCCATTGCACAGCATCTTTTTCCGCTTCTTAAATATGTTATCACAGAGGGGCTACCATTGTCATTGATTGACTCGGCGATGGGTCCACTTGGAGCCAGTTGGCATTGGCTCTGTCGGACATGGGGAAATCTTCTAGCAGCTTCTCACAGAAGCCACCCCTGTCACTCCCCCTACTACCAAAACCTTGCCATGCAAACCCAATACACCTCTCATTCAATAAGGCCTGGTGAAACAGATTAAATTGCTGGCCTCAAGCGGAATATATTTACTACTGTTACCCTGAATTGCTGGCTTCAGGAGAGATATTTTCCCACTGTTGCCAACACTGTTGATGTTTCATGGGAACAAGGACTGGGGGGAGGTGTAGGTAAACACTCAACAATGAAACATCTTGACAAAGAGCCCTTGTACTACTGCAATTACCGGATCTTTTGATTGAAAAAGGCACTTGATAAACATGTCGTTTCATTGTTTAACCATGTTTATTTTCAATTAAAACCAGAAGCCTATAATGTGTATTAGAACACTGTTCAGTTTCATTTGAAACTAGACAGGTAATTAATGACTAGACATTGCATCTATTTATTTAAGACAGCCTCCAGAGACTTCCATGACTGGTTATTCCAAGATAGTAAGCTTGTTACAAGGCTAGAAGAATAATAGTTTCTTCAGGACTTTTTCCTCCGGTCCAGTTCTTGCACTTTAAGTCCTTTTTTCTTTTTTTTTAAATCTAAAGTCTTTTGGTTTGGCATCATATAGATAGTCAATGCAAGCACAGTCATTCCCCACTGTCTGTATCATGTGGTAGCCTTGATGTTGCAATTTCCAGGCTTCTAGCTGCCCAAAGAATTTTGGAGCTGCTGAGAAAATCATGTTCTCTAAACTGTTCCATTGTAGTAATTTTTGTCTAGCTGCTAGTCTGATTAATCTGTTGCACTTTGCCAAACTATCACTTGGTGGTTTCTTGTATTAGTAGCTGACTCACAAATTTCCTCAGTACCAAAGTATTGTTGGATACAAGTATTACAGCACCTCTTTTCAAATTTTGGAGATAAACCAGTTTGTATCTGCAGTTACCCAAAACCATTTGATTATCATAACCTCTAGGTTCAGTCAAAAAGTACTAATAAACTATATGCATCTATACTTTTGGGTAGCCTGTGTCAGCAAAGACTGTGAAATCACAAGCAATACTGAGACAAAACTTATCGTACTGAAATGTGCACGCTAAGCCATCAGAAAGCAGAGACAGCCTGAGCTGAGTTCCTTACCAAAAGACAGAACACCCTACCAGCAGTGCCATGCAGGTCAGCTTCAGATTGACAGACAGACTTTCAGGTAACAGATTAAACAGATTTCTTTCATGACCTCACCACAACTTTAATAACTTTGCATTTTATGATATGGGGGGTTTTTTATGTTAGCTGCTGTAAGCAAAAGTTTTACTTTTTTTTTTTTTTTTTTACCTTAACCTGATTAAATTTGCTATGATTTGTAAGATTAAGAGATACCATGCCCTTGCAAAACAGGGAATTTATCAGCTATCTGGTTCCTGAGCATAAGATAACAGCCTTCATCCTAGAAGACAGTTGAGTCAAGTTTGAGATCTGGTACCACAGGATTCATGAGAGGAAGACACATCTCCTCCAGTGAAGAATGTTAAGCAGGTGGACATCCAAGCATGGAATGAGGCAACAGAGACCACTCCTGAACCATCAAGTCAAACTGGGATCATCTCAACAGCAGTGACAATATCTGGTAGAACACAAGCTTTAAATAAAATTTCTTTGAGTAATAACCCAACTTGCAAGGGAAAGTGTATATATAACATCACATATATCCTAAGCCAGAAGTCATTTTAAGTGGCCATTAACTTACAGTAGATGAAGACAAAAGATTCCAGACAGCTCTTCAAAATAGGCTTAAATCTCTATGATTTTCAATGAGTTAGACATCTAATTTAGACAAAAATTAAAATATGTTTTTTTAACTTCTTTAAAAAACTGAGATTGAAGCTCTCAATTCGCAATAAATTTTCTTCATAGTGTATTTCCTTCAATTAGAAAAAAGTTATACATACATGCCTGTGATATACAGATGTATATTCACATCATGTATGTTATGTGTGTGTACAAATACACATGCATACAAAATGTATTTATATATGAAAATGTAGCATAATCTTATGTTAGTACATGGCTAAGCATTCGTGTTTCCTCTATACAAAACAATGTAGATTAGTTACTTACACCATTTAAAGATCAAAGTCACATTTTCATCATACTTTGTGTCTATATGCATTATACATGCACATTGTCCCCTTTCCAGACTTATGTATGTGACTCATTTTTGCTCTGAAGTTGCTTATTAATTTGCATAAGTAGAAGTTTTGCCAATGTATCTGAGGAACATAAGTTCTTTATAAAAATAGTATTTCATGGGTTTTTAGTATAAATAATATGGTCATTAGCCCTAAATGACACAATTATTTGCTTATCAATGAGGAAAAAAAGTAGCCTTTTAAATGCAGTCTAGATTGGTTCCTTTATATAAATAACGAAGAAATAATCACAACATGCCCATTTATGTAATTTAATAGAGTGATTCACTGAACTGCTAGTATAATATGGCTATAAGACAACATAATGTTTTGAAACCACATCTATTGTCATTAATCTAACTCCTACTGAATTGTATGGAAAGACATCCCCTCAGTTCCACTGGAAATCTGAGTAGATTTCTGCTGATTTCAGTGGGAAGTGAATGGTGTCCTTAGCAACATGCATAGTAGAATTCAAGACTAGTATTTATTTCAAAAGTTTGAGAATGGGACCCTGTCTTCCACTTAGTCATCATCATAATGCAAGAGATGAAATTTTGTTTAAATCATGCATTTCTGCAGGAAGAACATGAAATTAAGTTAGTTGATCTTGTGATTTGCAATAGCTCATTGGCATATTCCCTATGCTGTTGCATGTAAAGACACATTCATAAATTCCTTGATCATGTAGGCCATAATAAGGCAATTTGGTTTCTTTCAAATCAGATCTATACTAAAAATGTAAATCTGAAATATTGCTGATGTACAAGAAGTCAGAAAGTGTTCTTTAAGGAAATGTGAATCCACAGGTAATTTTTTGTCTGTTACAAACCAGACATTATCTGTTGGAGTTTGCACTTATTTATTATGAATAGTTAATTTTATTTACTAAAGAGACAAGAAAAAGTTCTGGCAAATACCACTTACTTTAAAAAGTAGCGTAAGATGGGAGATGGCCTACAAAAACATCAGCTGCTTAGTGGGAATTCTCCAAAACTTTTGTGACACAGAAAACAATAAATGTGTTAAAAACCACAGAGGAAGATGTGTGTTATTTAGGGACCCAAACAGATAATGATGGATTCCATGGAACATGACCAAAGCTAAAAGCTTTGCTTCTTGTGATTTACTGACCTTTAATGCAACTTCAACTTCACTGAGACATGCGCTACTGACAGTTTGTTGCTTTTCAGGTAAGTACACAAGCGCGTTTTGTTCTTTATGGCAGTTATGCATGCCTATAGGGATTATCACATGATAACAGACACACTAAATTTCTGCTTTAACATGAAGAAATAGAACAGTGAGTCACTTCCTAAGCTGCTGCATTTAAGACAAAGTTCATAATTTCACTTTGGATGGCAAACTACTGTATCAGATAGACAGAAAAACTTTCCACTTGAAAGGTAGTGTTGAATTCTGTACATTTTTTATGTGAAACTTTTAAGCATAATTTTTCAACATTGGTATTAATGAAACAGCAAAATATTTTAATCACTTTTAAGTACCTTATTTATTTGTCATCAAAGAACCAAGCAATTATGAGCTACTGGGAGACATCTGCATTACCAGAAACTGCACATTTGCCTTGAGTTTGTTCATTTTTGTATACAATGCTCTCCGTAGAGCTCACTCTATCTTTCAAGTATAGGCTGCATTTCTATCTAGCCAGTGTATTTCATTTTTAAATTATATTTCAGAGGGAGCTGGAGTTTTGATGTTCTAGAACTGTAGCTCTAACCTCTTTCATTAGAACAGCACCATCGTATGCAAAAATTCAGTCAGAAATACTGGAAAACTGCATATCTGGACAGTTTTTCAGATTCAGTTTCCTATTTCTAGTTCCAGGCCTGAAAACACCTAATTCTATTAGCAAAGGACAGTAGACAATTGTGGAAGATTCAGTATCTACCTATAAAATTAGATAAACATAAATTTAAAGAGGAAATAGGAGAATAAAGATAATGTTACAAGAAGATACACAATGGAATAATAATAAGGGAAGAAAAGAAACATAGATGTACAATTGCACTAGTGAAGACAGAGACAATAAGGGAAGCATTCCATCTTCAGACGAGTTATGGGTAGAAAGCTACAAGTTAACAAGAGGCGAATTTTACCTCTGCTGTTTTAAGTGTCAAGGTTTAAGGCTGGACAGGCTATTAAATGGACGACAGATGCTCTCTATTAATCCTTTCCCTTCCCAGAAGGAAAAGAGAAAGAGCAAAGAGAGAGAGAATTACAGGTTGGAAAAATTAAAACAGCTTTAATGGAAGAATAACAATGAAAAAATATTAAACATCTACGAATACATACAAACCCAATATCGAGCTCACACGATGATTATCACATCACCCCAGATGGTCCAGAGCAGGTCCTGGGAAAGTCCCAGACTGAACTCAGCGTCAGACAGGAACTGGATTCAGGAATGCACGCACCAGTAATGCACAGATCAGAATCGAAGGCAGAAGAACGGAAGGAGTCCTCCTACAGTGCTGACTATGGAAGAAAAGAGATCAACCTTCATGATCTTTCAGCTTTATACTGAGTATGATGCAGATGGGATGGAACACTTCATTTTGTCAGGTTTGGATCATCTGTCCAGCCTGCTCCTCCCCACAGGAGGGTCACAGGCATGACCACTTTTCCAGCCTTTCATTTCTGGCAGATAAGAAGTTTAGCAGAACCAAGCAGTGACATTTGTTTCCATACAAATAAGTATAAGCAAGAGTCTTTATGAATACCATTCATACTGTTACTCCAGCAATAACTATAAGCATCAAGTGTTATTACTCCTAGAAGCAGTGTCTGAAAAACATCCTGTTAATTTCAGAGAGTACAGTCTCTCAGAAGAGACTTAACTGAAAAGTAAAATTACTAAAAGGAAAATTAGTTCTGTCCTAGCTCAAATGAGGACATTGAGGGGTGAGGAATTGCTAAATCCTTCTGCTAACTCCTTCTCACTCTAGCTTCCACCAGTGGAACACCAGAATCTAGAGAAGTTCCACAATTCTGAGAAAGCTTTAACTCATGAGGGATAGAAATGATGCCTAGCACATCTTCAATGGCAGATCATCAGTTAAAGAAGTGACCTACTTAGCTTTTCACACCCTCAGCCAATTCTTCACTTATGCCACCATACTTATATCACCATACTCCAGCTACTGTCAAAAGACTGCAGCACTATTACAGTGCATAGCCAAGGTTACCAAAAGAAGGAATTTTAAGCAGATCTTCGAAAATGTAGTCAAGTAGGAATTAGAACTTCTCCACCCCAAAAAGTAGTGGGATCAATAGCCCAACCGAAGTGCATGTACACCAATGCACACAGAATGGACAACAAACAGTAGGAGCTGGAAGCCACTGTGCAGCAGGAAAACTACGATATAGTTGCCATCACAGAAACATGGTGGGATGACTCACACAACTGGAGTGCTGCAATGGATGGCTACAAATTCCTCAGAAGAGATAGGCAAGGAAGGAGAAGTGAGGGGCGTCGCCCTGTGTGTTAGGGAGTGTTTTGATTGTCTAGAGCTTGATGATGGTGATGACAAGATTGTTTATAGGTAAGAATCAGGGGAAAGGTCAACAAGGTAGATACTATGGTGAGTCTCTTATAGACAACCCAATCAGAATGAAGAAGCAGATGAAATATTCTATAAGCAGCTGGGAGAAGTTTCATGATTGCTAGCCCTTGTTCTCGTGGGGGACTTCAACTTACCAGATGTCTGCTGGAAATACAACACAGAGGAGAAGAAACAGTCTAGGAGGTTCCTGGAGTGTGTGGAAGGGAACTTCCTGACACAGCTGGTGGGTGAGACAACTAGGGAAGGTGCCCTGCTGGACCTGTTGCTTGCAAGAAGAGAAGGACTTGTGGGTAATGTGACAGTTGGAGGCCATCTTGGACATAGTGATCACAAAATGATAGAGTTTTTGATTCCTGGATAAGTAAGGAGGGGGTCGGCAGAACTGCTGTCTTGGAGTTCTGGAGGGCAGATCTTGTCCTGTTTAGGGGCTTGGTTGACAGAGTTCCTTGGAAGGCAGTCCTGACGGGCAAAGGTCTTCAGGAAGACTGGACATTCTTCAAGAAGGAAATCTTAAAGGCACAGGAGAAGGCCTTCCCCATGTGCTGAAAGACTAGCTGGTGAGGAAGATGACCAGACCATCTGAGCAGAGAGCTTTGGCTGGAACTCAGGGGAAAATAGAGAATTTATGACCTCTGGAAGAAGGGGCAGGCAACTCAGGACTACAAAGATGTGAGGTTATGCAGGGAGGAAATCAGAAGGACCAAAGCCCAACTAGAACTTAATCAGGCTACTGCTGTAAAAGACAATAAAAAATGTCTCCATAGATACATTAGCGACAGAAGGAGGATGAAGGAGCATCTCCATCCTATTGGATGCGAAGGGAAACACAGTCACAAAGGATGAGGAAAAGGCTGAGGTACATAATACCTTCTTTGTCTCAGTCTTTAGCAGTTGTTCTCTGGGTATCCAGACCCCTGAGCTGGAAGACAGGGATGAGGAGCAGAACAAAGCCCCCGTAATGCAAGGGGAAATAGTGATCTGCTACACTGCTTAGACACACACAAGTATATGGGACCAGATGAGATCCACCCAAGGGTATGGAGGGAGCTGGCAGAAGTTCTCACCAAGACACGTTCAATCATTTATTATCAGTCCTGGCTAACCAGGGAGTTCACAGTTGACAAGAGGTTAGTAAATGCGACTCTCATCTACAAGAAGGGCCAGAAGGAGGATCTGGAGAACTACAGGTCTGTCAGCCTGACCTCAGTGCTGGCGAAGGTTATGGAGTAGATAATCCTGAGTGCCATCACACAGCATGTATATGACAACCAGGCAACCAGACCTAGTCAGAATGGGTTTATGAAAGGCAGACCCTTCTTGAATACAACAAGGTGACCCATTAAGTGGATGAGAGAAAGGTTGTGAATGTTGTCTACCCAGACTTTAGTAAAGCCTTTGACACTCCTCTTGGAGAAACTGGCTGCTTGTGGCTTGGGCGTATATATGGTTCACTGGGTAAAAAACTGGTTGGATTGTGGAGGAGTACTGAGGAGTGGGACAAGCCGTATTGCACTGCGGAGGCTGTGAACAAGATAATAAATTACACAGGATCTGGACCTTGACCAGATCCAAACAGGAGTTCAAAAGTACAAGGCTGTGTATGCATGGTATGTGCGTGAATACTGCACTAGAACACTGAGGCAGAATGTTGATCTTGGTCCTTGGAACACCGGGACAATGTGTGCATGGCTAGTGTGTGTATTACTGAGGAAATAAGAATGCCGCGTACGTGAACATCCTGGTTGGCTGCATAGTCAAGGTCCTTATCTGTAAGTATAAAACTAGCGGAGAGACAAGAATAAACGATTTGGTTCATCAGCGTACCGAGTCCATGTCTCTCTCAGCTCACTGCACTGGATGTCTGGGCCCAATGAGTTGTGAATGGAGCTAAATCCAGTTGGTGGCTGGTCACAAGTGGTGTTGTCCAGGGCTCAGTATTGGGGCCAGTCCTCTTTAATATCTTTATCAATGTTCTAGACAAGGAGATTGAGTGCACTCTCAGTAAGTTTACAGATGACACCAATCTGGCTGGGAGTGTTGATCTGCTTGAGGGTAGGAAGGATCTACAAAGGGATCTGGACAAACTGGATTGATTGGCCAAGGCCAATTGTATGAGATTCCACAAGGCTGAGTGTTGGGTCCTGCATTTGGCTCACTACAACCCCATGCAACCCTACAGGCTTGGGGAAGAGTGGCTGGAAAGATGCCTGGTGGAAAAGGACCTGGGAGTGTTGGTCAACAGCCAGCTGAATATGAGCCAGCAGTGTGCCCAGGTGGCTAAGAAGGCCAATAGCATCCTGGCTTGTATCAGAAATATTGTGGCCAGTAGGACTATGGAAGTTATCATCCCCCTATACTCGGCACTGGTGAGCCTACATCTCAAATACTGTGTACAGTTTTAAGTCTCTCACTACAAGAAAGACATTGAGGTGCTGGAACATGTCCAAAGGAGGGCACTGAAGCTGGTGAAGGGAACAAGTCTTGTGAAGAGTGGCTGAGGGAATTGTGATTGTTTAGCCTGGAGAAAAGGAGGCTGAGGGGATACCGTATTGCTCTCTACAACTACTTGAAAGGAAGTTGTAGCTAAATAGGTGTCAGTCTCTACTTCCGAGTAACAAGTGATAGGACAAGAGGAAACGGCCTCAAGTTGTGCCAGGGGAGGTTTAGATTGGGTATTAGGAAAAAAATCTTCTCTGAAAGGGTTGTCAAGCCTTGGAACAGGCTGCACAGGGAAGTGGTTGGGTCACCATCCCTGAAGGTATTTAGAAGATGAGTAGATGTGGTGCTTAGGAACATGGTTTAGTGGTAGACTTGGCAGTGCTAAGTCAACGGCTGGGCTTGATGATTTAGTCTTTTCCAACCAAAGCAATTCTCTGATTCTATGACTCTGTTATTCTAAAGATTCACAGAAAGAGGGTACTGAAATGAGTAAAAAACAGTATTTGTTCCAGAAAGCTAAATTATTCTAACAGTTACATGTATCAATTCACACAACAGGATATCAGTGTTTAGTCTTGTTGAACTTCAAACATGTTATACATAATCCACTAGTAGTTAATGACTAACAAGTAAAAAATAGGCCAGGAAATATTTTAGTTTCATACTACCATACATGGATGAATTATAATCCATTCATTTTAAATATACAATTGAGAAAGAAAAAATATTCCTTATATTTGCTAGGAATTTTTTACTTTTGAAAGTAACAGGACGGAAAGAGTTTGGAGATGTTTGGAAAAACAGAGATTACATTGGCCATTATCGGCCATACCACCTACTTCTAACCACCCTGCAAGTTTGTATTTAAAATTATCAAGAAGTGAATATCCATTCCATTGTTATACATAACTCTTAATCATCTATTACTTAACAACTCAGGCATTAACTAACAAATAACAAAGCTTTTACCACTAACATTCAATATATCACACTATTTTTCAACGCACATTGTCTGAGTTTGGATAAGTAAGATAAATGTTTCAGCTTCTCCAAGCACTGAACTAAATCAGGAGGTATCCGAAGCCCTTATTTTAGAATGATTGTTTATTAAACTCAGTCTTGGGTTTTTGTTTCTTTGGGTTTTTTCTCTGCCACGTCACTGGTTTAGGTACTTTCAAGAAAGGAAGAGTTTTGTAAAGTGAAAAAAATGAAACATATCTTCTGGTGAGAAACAACTATTCAAGGTCTTATGGATTTTGGTACTCCTTAAAAATGCTGCACCTTGATTCTACAAGTTTTTTATTATCCAGTGTTTTAGAAAATGGAATAGGAGTGTTGTCATCAACTGTAGTACAGGCAAGATAATTTCTCCCTATTTTGAAAGAGAATTCAGTTCTAAGGATTAGCTAAAAACAAGCACTCTTTAGCCTGAAAAAACTTGTTAATTTATTTTAAGAAGGAATGGGTTGGCAAGTACCCTGCTTCTGCAATACTTTCTGTACTACATGGATTCACTCTTAATTACTACATTGCTTTCTTCTTGTTCCCACTGTAAACAAATAAACAAACAGAACCAAAGCAAAACATCTGACAGCTTAATTTCACTGCTTTCCAGTTCTGTGAGATAATAAACCTATGCAATTATATAGCCAAATATGTATAATCTAGAGTTTAACACCAGAAAACAGTGAGGCAAATGAATCAATTTAGGTTAAGAGGTACTTTCATTTAATGCAATTTAATATAGTCTGCTTGAGTAAGAAAATACGTCTACCTGAAGACTTGTAGGATTAGGACATGCATCTTTAATACCATAGACTAAAATCCACAGACATATTAGATAATATAGATATGTATTAGACCTCTAGCATGTGTAATAACTGCAATGTGAGAGAGTATCATACTCTTGTGTGGTCTTCCAGTGAATCACATATGAATGAACAAAATGTCTCCAGAATACTAAAAATACAATGGGGAAAATTTAAATTAAATAATATAGCAATTTCTCAGAGCAGTCTTTTATTTGAAAGATGAGAGACCTTACTTTTTGTGTCTGAGAGCCACTATTTTATCAGCTTTGTTTGTGAAAGAAGCATAGGTGCATAGGAAGATCTTGTACTAGTCAGCATATTACACATCTTCTCTCTAGCCTAGCCTAAACATTTCCCATACAGCTTTTGTTTTCTTCCATTCTAGGGCTGCCCAGTAAAAAATCTTTAATAAATTGCTGAGCTTCATGTGACCATAAATGTTTTTACTCATATAAAATAGCCATACTTCCTTTTATACTTGAGTCACATGAATTTTGTAAGCAGTTATTGTCTAGAAGAAAGGAAGAAGCTTGCATGCCTTCCCAGAAGATGGCAACTTTTAAACTGCTTTTGTTTAGAAGAGCCACTCTGGAGCCTTATTATCACTCTTAAACCATGGATCATTTCAGTCTCTGTGGAACTTCTCTTCTGCCTGCCTTTCTTCTAAAAGGGAGTGAGAAGAGAAAAATGAACCCCAGCTGTTTTACCCAGAAATTATGCAGGATTATTCAACTGCAATTGTTATCCCTGCCTCTTGGATGGGAAAGGCCTATAAAATCTTTCTGGATTTACAAGTGAGCAGCTTGGGAACTCTGTAACCCTTGTTTTGCCAGTATGAAGGAATCTGAATAGACTTCCAAATTCAAAAGTTGAAGATCATGAATCAGATTTTAAATTCAAGTGTCATTTCAACAAATCTGCGTGTAAAATAACATGAGCGTTCAGTAACTCTTTAAACTAAGCCTGTCATCTTTGAAGCAAAGCTATACAGATAGTGTCTTGAAACTATTTTCAGTGGTTTAAAATTTTTGCCCCAATATTTTCATTCAGCTCAATTTTCCTGATTTCTGTAAATAAGACATGTGTTTAGTAACTTGCACTGTGTCACTTCATAAATAAATTTTAGATCTAATTTGAAGTCTCCCTCAAACTACTGTGAGATTTTTCTATCATTAAGAATAGGGTCCCAGATTTTCCATATCTTTACTAAGGCCAAATGAATAATTCTATAAGAAGGTACAATTCACTATAAAAATCTGCTGTATTTGATGGATTTCTCATTTCAATGGGAAACTGAGCTGTAAGCATATCTTTGTAAATCAAGTTTGGATGCTAATATTCTGAGCCTATCTTTGTGAAAAGCTGCAAAGAATCATTTACATAATTAAAAAGCTTTTCCTGTAAGCAGTCATATTTTCTCAAGCATATTCATGATTACTTGAATTTGTTCTACAATTTGTTATGTGTATTAAATAATGAATGCCTTCTAAGTCGATATCAGTTGATATTTAAAATTTACACATTCCTCCTTTCTTCGATTTGGCAGGTAAGCAACATGATTGTGCCAGCTTCCTCACTGGTGGGTTATATGAATATGCTTTGCCATACTTGAATTTAAAAATACTAACTTGTACTTTAAAAATTCATTTTTCACAGACATTAATGCTGCTACAGATCTATTGTTCAGCTCTTCACATGGACTGAAAGGGTTGTTATTTTGTCAGAAAAAAATAACTAATGGAAAATATTCTCAGAAACACATTAGTGATATTTACTTGGGATCAGTTTGATGTAATGGATTCATTATATAACCCTACATGAAATCTTAGATAGATTAATAAAGCAAACATAAGCTTTATGTTCTTGAGATGGAAAAAACATAGCCATTTGAGGGTAATATTTTCTGCAAGATGGAAAAGTGGAATAGATTCACCAAACTTACAGGAAGAGCAGAAAAATTATCCCCACTTGTTTTCTCCCCTTTCCTTGTCCCATGATGTGATACAACATTTATTTTGAATGAATAGGCTTCAAAGGCCTTCCTCTGGTTTTAGAATATGTACACATTACTGCAAAATCCAGGTCATATTTCTATCAGATTTGTATAAAAATAAACATAACACGCCTTCAACTTTTTGATGTGACTGCAATTACAGAGGGATAACTAATTTGTTGGTGTCTTTTGCTCTTCCATGCTGCTAGTATATTCTCAGGGACTAGACAAAGAAACAAAAATCTTTAGTCTAGATTCAAACACAAAAGAAACAGTTGTTCAACATCACACAATCTCTTCTCCTCATGAAAATTAACTTCAAGGCTATTATGAGAAGCCTGGGAAGTTGTCACAACTACAGTCTCATTGTAGGCTTGAAAATACATTATATGAACTACATTTTTTCCTAATATATCACTATATTTTTTTCTTTCATCAGTATCTGGAATGCAAAAGCAACTTCTCTTTCTGTTTGCTGAAAGCATATTGTTCTGTCATTTCAGATGCATTTCACTGCATCATGCATATCACACGCAGGATATGTTTGATTCATATTTTCTTTGTCAAACAATGTTTTCAGAGTCCTTTGATATGTGTTCATGCTGTGGAATTAAATACTGAACTGGGAGCCAGTGACTTCCAGCATTGTTCATTTACAGATATCATTCAAATTTCAAATTCAAACTCCATGACTAAACTATTCAGAACAATCTCTGCCCCCTTGTCACTCCTCAGTTACAACAAAACAAAAGAAAACAAAACCCCAAATCAAACTCCACCTCACTTGTTTTTTCTCTCTTCCCCAATGCCTGTTTATATAACGGCTTGGATTATTAATTGCAAACAGATTTCAGTGGTGTGTAGTTTGGTTTTCAGATGTCTTGAGCTTCAGTATTTTGAGGATTAACATCTTTACCTCCTTGTTTTCGTCTTTCATGTATAAAGAGCATGTGGTGTTTTCTTCTTGCTTGTAGTGCTGAGAGCTAACATATATACATCAAGCACTTCTAAACAATAAAATTCTGCAGTGCTTGAGTAATAAGTGTGTTGTTACATCAAAGCTATTTTCAATTTGTCTTGCAGTGGTCATTCATAGGCTGTCATTTAAGCATGAGGTTTTTTTAAACAGCTTTCATCCTGCTACACAGATGCCCAAACTAAATGAACAACAAATGAAAAGGGTTTTCCATCCTGATATGGAGCTTGTTTTTACCAGTTTGACCCTAATTGCAGTGGTGACATGCCTAGTCTTAAGCAAGAATTAATGACAGGTACAGCAGAGTCTAGCACCAGCAAGAATGACTTTAATAATTTTCTCTTTGTCTACACAGTGTCTGGCAGGAAATAAAAATGGTAGTTTTAATGGGAAGGTTGATAGAACTGACTAATAATTTAGCTTTGAGACTATTCAAAAGTATGTAATTCTCTCAAAAACTATTTTTGGTACCTTCTGTTCATCAGAATCTCAGCTGAGCTTCTCAAAGTAGAAGTACCATTCTGTTTTCTTTGCTTCTAATGCTACTCTGTTCTGGCATCAGTAAGAGACAGCTTAAAAAAGCATTTTAATACTCTACATCATTTTTGTGCATTTTTTCATACATTGGCGTACAATGTTATGAAGGGAGAATCACTCATGACTATGGCTGATTTACTGTGTTGCTGAAAAAGCAAAGAACTCTTCACACCTTTGGACTCAGCTATTTATATGAAGTTGTTTCTATTGCCAAGTAATTTCAGTGTTGGTCGCGATGATCTGAATCAATTTATAAAGAAGGTCACTCCCCAGACTCTTCTGGGGTGATTCAATAACGTTTTATAAAAAATAAAGAGAAAAATTTCCATATTCTGAATCCTGAGCATGAGATTTAAGGATTCCTCTACTCTCAAACCACTTAACATAATAAATAGCAACAAATCACCAAAAAAAAGCTGCTTCCATCCTTCAGATTGCTCTGTAAGGGAAGAAGACCCAAGCACAGATGAGATATTGAAAGAATTCATAGGGAATTAATTACCAAATTATATTTGTTCAAGGATTAAGCCCCAATGAAAAATATCTGCTATACCTTCTTCCTACTTGTACACCATCCTAATCATTGGCTCCTGTTTGAATCTTAGCACAACAGAAATTTCTTAGAAGTGAAACAGTGCAGTGGAGGAAGACGACACTCTACAGCAGGGATTGAAGTCCTCTGGCTCTCTGGACTGAACTGGAATTTCAACTGGTATTCCAGGTTCCATTTCTAGCTCCTCCAGAGATTCATGTCATGCTAGAGTGTTAGACAGCCTTTTGAGATGATGAAGAGAGTCTACAATGGTTGATTCTACAAATACGAATATCTAAAACTCAGATTCTGTTCAAAATGTAAAGGGAGACAGGGATGTGCTAGGAGAATGTATTAAGACTGTGAAGAATTCAGACATTACAGTAGCAAAATAAGTAAAAATAGCTTCAACTGTAGAAGGCTGTCAGCCTTCTCATTGGCCAAACATATTTTAGTTTCCTCTTTATGCTACAATACTTCTTTAATGATGCTGCAGTGGAGAAAATTACTGTGGTGAGTTGCTTCTACCGTATGGTGTTTTGTTTCTAAATGAAGATGTTTGGATTGCCAGCTCAAAGCACTGCAGTGCTGCATAAATTCAACAGCCAGCTACATATGAGCATCTGAGGAGGTCTTTTTGCAGACTGAACAAACTGTTGATTATTTATACTACAACAGTGACTTGAAGCATGACTGATAAATTAGAATCCTAATCAAAGAAGTGCTGCAGAAATGCAATACGTCTTCCAAAACAGCAGCAGTTCCACAGCACTTTCCAGTACTGATAGTCAAAAGAATGGAAAGCAAATCCGATCATGAATTAGGTATCAAAAACTAATAATAAAAATAATTAAGATAAAATGCTGAATTATAAATATCATACTATACTGGATTGTTTTGTACCATGCCCTCATTGCCAGCTTATTTAAGTACTGCTTAGTTGTGTATTAAGTAATATAATAAACATCCATCATAAATGAACTCTAAAAATAGTGTTACATGACATTAATTTACTTTAATTTGTGGTGGGAATTACATTTGAAAACCAGAAAACAACTGTAGACCCAACCACAAAATATTCCTGTTGCTGCACTGGTCCCCAAAAATATATTTAAAAGTTAGAGCACTGGAATTTGTATGAAAATTCTGCTGGAGGATACAAAAAGTACTAAATTGTAGGTCTGATTTTCTAAAGCACTGAAATTACTGTATAGTGAACCAATTTCTTCGTTATTACAAGCAGATAGCTTAGTTACAATAGCAGTCCACGGCTTCTCAGATAATTTCTACGTTTGTAATGTTATGATTTATTACTGAATATTGTGTCCTAATACAATTAGATCAGAAATCCTCCCTAAAACAAGAGCTATCATTGGTCTGGTAAATGCAGCTTTGATTTATTAATCTGAATATA
>VZSC01001953.1:45833-59303 GCA_013398225.1 Steatornis caripensis
GATTTATTCATCTGAATATATTAATAATGCCCAGACATAACTAACTTCTTTATTTAATTCAAATATGACAACATCACTATCTTGGTTCACTTGTGACTTGATATAAAATCAAGAAAGAAACAAAAGAGAAGACAAAGAGAGTTTGTAGGAAATGTAATCATTCCACAAGATAATAGGATTTGGATGTCCTCTTCCAAAACACTTTTGAATAGAAGTAGCTAGGCTGTACTCTGGTCAGCAGAAAGTAGCCAGAGAGCCTTATTGGCTCTGCAGGGTCAAGATTTTGCTCTGAAGGGAAGGTCACTCTTTCAAGGGAACAAATTAGACTTATCCAGGATTGTCCCTGAGAAGATTAGATTGATCAATTCTGGTATATACATTTGTTTAAGCTTTGTAAGTACCACATAACCATTGTTATTGTATTGACTACAATTTCTTCCATTTATGTTACGGTTCAATTTCTCAAATTTAGACATTTATACAAGTTTTACCAAAACAGTCATTTGACAAGGAACCAGAATACGCCTCTTCCAGTTTGTGAACATTCAAGATGTTAAGTAACGTAATATTTTCTCTCTTCCTACATTTTGTGCAGCCTTGTCCGTAACTCACACTCAGGGCATATCTACGGATTTAAACTCCTTGCATGGCATAAGTATGAAAGACCTAAGTTATTTATCCTGCCAAGACTAGCAAGAGACTCCAAGTTGGTCTTTATTATAATGAGATATCCAGGCTACTCAGATCAGAACTTCAGAAGACTGGGAAAAAAATATACATGCCATGAACTCTAGGCACTCTAGGTGGGAATTGACTAGATTTTAGTAGATTGGTGTTTTCAGTTTATGTGGTGCAAGAAACACAGGCATCTATTTTGATAGTTGGAAAGCTCATTAGATGTAAAGTCAAAGGACAAATATGGGATTTAAGAATGGAAGTTCATAGATTGAGTTAATAAAATGTTTCATATCCAAAGTTCCTAAAGGAAGTCTGTACACCTAAAAGGAGGATTTCAATTTTGAGAGACATACCAATTTAAACTTATATGACTCAGATGCATATTCCCATGTAATTATAATCACCAAGTACAACATACAGCAGTGTACCAGTAGCTGATGTGAAATCACTCTCTGCTCTGTGTTTTAGTCACTCCATTAGTATCAGTACATGAATCAATGATTTTGAAACACTCATGTAATGAATTGCAGCAGCCAATCTGCTTTCATGGTAACTATTCCCAGTTCAGTCCCTGTCCTGGTTTGGGCCAGGACAGAACCAATTTTCTTTCAGGAACTTTGCTTAGTTAAGTCTCTTCTGAGAAGCTGCACTCTCTGAAATTAACTGCATGTTTTTTCCAGACAGTAGCTGCTTCTAGAGTGATAAGGCTCGGTGTTTATAGTTAGTGCTGGAACATCAGTAGCAATGGTACGCAGAAAGGCTTATAGTTATCCTTATGGAGACCAAGGTCAATGCTTGCTTCTGCTAACTGAAAGAGCAGAGAAGTGGTCACCCCTGCGACCCTGCAGTGGGGAGGAGTGGGTCGGACAGGTGACCCAAACCTGACCAAAGGGAGTATTTCATCCCATACAGGTCATACTCGGTATAAGCTGAGGGATCACGAGGGTCTTGCGCTCTTCTTCTATGGCCAGCATCCGATGAGGACTCCATCCGATTCTTCTGCCTTTGATCCCAATTCGTGCATTCCTGAATCCAGATCCTGCCTGCTGCTGCTGAGCACAGTCTGGGACCTTCCTGGGGCATGCCCCGCAGTGTCCAGATGATGTGTTTGTCATCGGTGGTGGGGAGCTCGATATTGGTTTTGTACATATTTGCATATTTGTATATATTGAATTATTTCTTCCTATTATTATTATACATTATTATTGTAGTTAGATTAAAGCTGTTTTAACTTTTCCAACCCATAAGTCTCTTTCCCTTTTCTGTTTCCCCCCCATTTTGGGGAGGGAGGGGGTTAACAAAGAGCATCTGTTGTTCGCTTAATAGCCAGCCCAGCTTTAAAACCTGACAGTCCCTTACCTGCAGAATGTTCTGGAACATCATTATCTATTATTACATTTTGTTTTTTTCAGACATAAAACAAGACTGGAATAGTACTCCCCATGCTGCAGAAGTATTTTCAGACCTACGAAAACCTTGCAAGGGTATAAAAATGCATGTGTAAGAAAATTGCAGTTTCTTTAACATTCCTATTAGTCCTCGGTTTCTCCAGAAACTATTCTCAGACACTAGTGCCAGTAGTAGTGGTAACAGATTACATGAGGATGATTTTACTTTCTAATTTAGCTGATAATCTCCAAATATAAGGCACTAAAACAGACAGAAGTGAAATATTTTTAGTTCAGGTACAGATGGGAGTGGGTGGAAAGGAGAGAACAGTTGGGATGCAAGCAATATAAAATTGCGTACGTAAAAGGAATATTTTACTGATTGTTCACTAGAGAAACAGTGCTGAAACCTTCTCTCTCATCAAGTGGTGCAGAGCATACTGATGTGATGTTAGATACTGAAGCTCCTTCAGTCCTTCAGATGAATTAACGTTTTGGATTTCATGGAGGAAACAAAAACTGAATGGCAGGGACGAATTGTGTGTACTGGAGCTCACTGTAATTCAACATACGTTAACATCTGTAATTTCAGAATTCCTATACACATATAGAAAGATCTCCCTGTTACTTTAAAGAGTCTTTGAATAGATGCAGAGTAACACTAAATATGTTGCATCACTCAACCAAATGTTTCTTGCAGTTTCTAGTGATAAATTTATATTTAACCTTCATTTAGCACATTTCATTAAAAGGTATCAGGACTCATCATAACAAAAGGCAAAATCATTGCTCTCACTTTGCAATTAAGCAGATTGAGACATTAAGCCATTCACTAAGCTGCAAGCAAACTGCTTGAGCCCAGTTGTGCTCTCTGTCAACAAAGCCCCTTGTAAGCCTTCAAAGGTAAAACCAAGTAGCAGAATGGAGTAAGATCCATTCCAAATTATATCTGGTGTTTCACAGGGTATTAAAATCAGATTAAGACAACAAAGAGAAAAAGCAGTACAAGGAGAAAGAAATAGGTATTTAAAGGTGATAAAGGAGATTAAACAGTGAATGTTAGTGATAAATCTTGTCTATGATAAGGCTAGGAACAATTCAATTCACCACACAACCTAACTGTGCTATTAATCCATGCTAATTATGATAGTACTCAAGAGCCAAGCTACATTAAACACCTTCCTTAAACACTCTACCAAGTAAGATCAACCCTGCCATAAAGATCTTACAGTTGAAACCAATGAAACAAAGACTACCCGTAATATCTGATATAAATTAGACAAAAGGAATAGTGTTCACATGACAATGTGATAGCATCAGTGCATGCACCAAGAGCACTACATTCATTCTCATAGAAGTTATACTCTCCCCCTGCTGATTCGGGCTCTATTTCTTTTTTAATTATCTGGTGAGGGAAAAATATAAAACAAGATTTTACACTAGGGATGAAACTGTTTAAACATTAACTTATCTAGTACATTGTGGAGAAGTAATACAGAAAACTTGGGTTTTTTAATGTAATTCTGGGTCAGTAAATTTTGATTAGGGGAATGGAAAACATTCCAGAATTACAACAGAAAATCCACCACTGTCATAATGCTTTCACAGTTCATGCTTGCAATGGTATTTGTGCTGAATTTGTTTTTAATTGATGACAAAATGAGTTCCCCAGGAACACAGAGTTAAAGATATTCTCTCAGATAATTGCAGTTTTCTCCAGGGAATTTTAGCAATACTTATGACAGCTGGCTAAATTATACTTATGTCCTTCACTTCAATAACTGATGTTTGTTAGACTTTGCTTTCTTGACTACTCAAGTAGTCCATTTCATGGATGTTTTGCATCATGTACCTCTGTAATGCTTATTCCTTATTGCTGATCAGGTTCTTTCATAACTGCAAGTTCCGTTTCCACGTTAACATTATGATTCAACATAGCTAGCTGTGTCCAAAGAAGCATGCCAAAATACATAAAATCAAAACACTTTGAAAGGTACTTGGACAGAGAAGGAAAAATAAAATGTCCAGCTGCTCAGTGAGAATGGCTTCTGACAGCTGTCGCATGTTCTTCAGAAAAGGACTGTTAGTAACCACCATTCTCCTGAGCCTGTGTCATTTTAACACCCCAGTGGAGACATCTTCTGAGACTTCACAAAAAGATAAACAGAGCATTAAATAGCATCTCTATTGAGCAAGTGCTGTAAATGTGCTTGTGCAAGAAGAGCTTTAAAAAAAATGTGTAGAATCATTCTTCTTGCGTACAGCTCAAAGCCCAAAGCTCATGCTGAGAACTGCAATTTAGAAAGAACTATAAAGGAAATAACAAGGGAAAGGGAAGATCTCATTCCCCTTGTGCCCAGGTTCCTAAGTACCACGGTCATTTTAAAGGACAAGTACTCATTTCAATAGAGATATAGTAATATTACTTCAGGCAGGGCACCAACAATGGTACATGAAGCAATGGTACATGGCAAAGAGTTTTGTATAACCAGTCCCACAGCTGTTGGCTGAGCATTGCAAAGATCTCACTCTGACACTCAATTTTTGTATTGAAACACATTTTTTCATTCATAACATTTCTATACTTGATAAAAGCACCTGACAAAGCCTGGAGAATCATACTTATACAAGAACTGCTCCAGCTTATCTTAGCTGAAAGATGTTTTCTTGAGTAACACACTTAGCAACAAAAATGGCTAATAATAATTATTCTTGGAGAATAAGGAAGTTTCCTTTAATTTATAAATCATTTATATATCTCTCTATATAGATATATATTTAAAACACTGTGTGCACTGTCCTGCCTGAGACTCGATTGTGGAAAATAAGTTTTGAATGGAAGATTATTTCAATGTTTATTTTCATCAGGATTCAAATCAAGTTTTGTTAAAGAAGTCAGCTAGGAATCTAAAATTTTATGTTGTTCACAACATCACAGTAAGACATCATCTGGGGTTTCCCAAGTCCATTGTTAATATATATGTTATCTATATTAGTTTAAGTTACTTCCAGGTGTCTATTACCAGCACTCACTTTTCCAAATGGCTCTGCAATTTTTAAGTCTTCTGACCAGTTAGAACACCTGATGTTGTTACATTGCAATCCAAACAAAAGGAAACAAAAAATTCAAACAGTAAAGAAAATGAAATGTTAAATAACCCCATAGTACAAATATGAAAAAAATTCTTTTTGCCTCTCAATTCCTTTTTTCCTGTTTAACTCTTCAGAACAAAATCACATTTGAACAAGTTTAGTTTCAAGATATATATTTTTCTTTTCTTTCTGTACTGTCTGCTGTTTTGGTAACTTTTCTAAAAAATATTTGTAACTAGGAATAGGGTATAATGCAGGTTCCTGATTTCTGGTGCTGCTTATAAAAAGCCAGCAATCACCAGCGCTACCAAATGCATGCTGATTTTTTAAATATTTCCATGTAATTCAGATTATTTTGCAAACACTGACCTGAGTTGCGTCCTTGAGGAATAACTTTCTTCCAGTGCAGAATTCTATTTATTGAAACCAATATTTCATATTCACTACCTAGGTTCTTATAAGAAGAAAATATATTTTCAGTGGGGAAATAATTAGCTGCAGTAATCGCGAATGTTAACACGCAGGAACTTCTCAAGACACCTGATAATATACTCCTTCTCCTTCAGCCCCTGGTCTTTTCTGCCAGAAATTACTGTGGTTGGTTTTATTTAATTTTAAGTCATCTTTCAAAATAATCTCATATCCATTATTCACATTTTACCTAGCAACCGCTTGTGCCTTAAAAATCCTCTCTTAATTCATCAGTCCATGCTCTGGGATTTGACTGGCAGAGAGTAAGCTTGAGGTACAGTTAAAAAAATTTGAAAAGATTTTGGGGTAGTTTTTGATGATGGAGGTAAATTTCTGACCCCAGTAAACTCAGAGCTCCTAAACTCAGAAAATTTTAAGGTCTTTAAGACCAAAATCAAAGTCTTTCATGTAGCATGTAATGTGTACTTTTTGCAGAAGGGAAGAAAAAACAGTGAGGAAGGAATAGAGAGGCAGGAAGAAAGGAAGACAAACTGTGCTATACTTGAAAATAAGAAAGTAGAAAGTAACTGAAAGTCTGTCTGTGATCTAGACATAAATGTCTACATCTGTAGAAGGTATGTTAATCCATAGAAGAGCAAACCACAGCCTGAAATCAGATTGCAGCAAAGTTCTTTGGAAGTTTTAGTGCCAGAGTATTTCTGGAGAGAAGAGTTAGGAAGGAAGAGGAAAAGCCGGTTTTAGAGCAATATCCAAGAAATTACCTGCCCTTAGGACATGAGGAGAAAGTCAGAGAGCTAAACAACTCGGATCATGTCATGTGCTAATGGAGATTAGTTGTGTTTTAGCTTCAGTTGGGTCTCCCAGGGTCCTAAGGCTGGAGGCTGTATCTTAAGTGACTTTGCTGAGGAGACAGGAAGTTGCTGCTCTTCCTAGGTGAAAGCACGTAAGAGAAAGGGGCCAAATACTTTAAGCAGCAATAGAGAAGCGTAGTTTTTTTAATCAAATGGGAAAGAATGAGGTCCTTTGAATATTAATATTTTCTGCACTACAATTGCAATAAAACCCAAAACACTCAAATAACCAACCCTCTTAGCTGAATCCAGAGCATTTTGTGCTTTTATCCTTTCTTCTTACAACCTAGTCAGCTAGTTTACCATCAGCTTGAATACTAGTCCTATTTCTTTTATCTGATGATATCTCTTGGTTCATTGCTTTAGAAACAAGGGAGAGTTTCAGAAAACTGTGAAAGCAATTAAGTCAAATTTTGTGTGAATATGTGTCCCATAAAGTTCCACCACAATATATTAAATTCCCTTTCTCATATCTACTATAGTATCAGCTACCTGTGGTACCTCCAAGTATCTGTGTCCTGATCTACATTTGCACTAAAATACCTTCCTTTGTGAGAAAATAAATTCTGTTTTACTAGTTATTTTCTGCAAGTTCTTTAGAAACTTAATTTTAAAATCTGTCTCTGTGTCTGGCTTGTGAAACCAGGAACACAATCATATGAGCTTCATTTTCTTAGGAACAGAAACTAAAATAAAAGCCCCATTCATTTCAGTTCCTGAAACAGAGTGGAAAACTTGGTGTTTTCCCAACTGTAAAAAGTATGAAATGTGTATGAAAACACATTTTTTCCCTACTTCTGAAAAGTTACTGCAAAGAATAGTACAATCTGAAAAATGTACCAATCAGAAACAAATACCTGCACTAAAAAAAACCAAAAAAAATCATACCCTGAAAAACATATACAAAAGTAAGAAGTTCCATTGATTATTTAAAATTAAATTCCAGCTGAGTTAGTGTATTGATTGATCTGATCATCAGTTTTTCTAGAAAGTTGACTCTGTATATCAGATACACAAATCTTCTTATAGATATTAATACTCTCGTAAGTCCAAAATTTTTTGTTGTCATCTCAGAAACTGAGTCTCCTCACATTGTAAAACAGGAATTTTGACTACTGTGAGATATGTGTTATAGTTTTTAACTATGACTATCTTCCTAAATGTGTATTTCAACCATAAAATAAGACTAAGTTACAAAACTACTAAAATTCCTGACCTTCAGAGCTTAAGAGAGCACAAGTATATGTTTAACTAACAACATTTTCAGGTGGAAATCCTAAAATTTTCTATCAGATCATTTATAAACCCATAGGAATTAAATAAATAATAATTTATATTTTCTAAGTTTCCTCCCTCTAAATGCAAAGATTTTTCTTTAGATGTATTTTGTTAGTGAGCAATTTTCTATTGTTTTTGCAATCATGGTGATTTTTCAACAATGGTCTAGAACACAATTTCCTAATATTCACAGCCTTAAAATTAGTAGCACAATTACTCCTATGTCATGTCTTCTTTTTTAAAACAGACAAATCTAGGACTTTTCCAACAGTTTGCTAAGAGGAAAAATCAAATATCCATAAAGCCATAAAAGTTACTGATTTTTCTTCAGAGTCTGTTTTCATGAAGAACTACTCTCACAGCCTTGATTTGAATCACAGTTTATTAAAAAGCCTAGGAAGGCACCAGCAAAATGGTCATAGTTTCTCAGAATCTTTTTGTACAATCAGAGAATCATATTTCATTTTTTAATTAAGGTCCTTTTTCTGTAATAAATTCTTCTTTAATAAGAGAGGTATCATTAAAATGCTTCTCACTTTACCTTCCTGCTAAGTTCACAAATCACTTTATGTATTTAAAGCCCATTCAACAAGCTGACTTAGTACACTTGTAGCAGGGTGATGTATTGCCTGAACTGTTTACACTGGTTCCTGTGGAAGCAGTGTATTTTAAAGGGGAACATGAAATGAGACTGAAAGAGACAAATGCTAAACATAAGACAGACATATGCAATAGAAAAATATGTGTCTGTGTATGTGCTGAATTGATAGTTGTTTGTTAGGAAAACCAAACATTAGGTTGCCTATTGCTGCAAATTGGTATGATTTATTTCTACAACTTCCACTCCCTCTTTAAGATGTATAAACACATCACATCAATTTATATAAAAGCTGGAAAATTTCAGTCCCTTACACAATTTTAAAAAAAAATCCACCCTTTTTATCCATGCCTTGATCCTGTCTTCCTCTTTTGGTATTGAGGAAAAGGATCAAAGGTATTGATGCCTTTCAACTCTTTTTCAGAAGCATTTAAAAGGGTTCTGAGAAGATAAACTCTTTAGCTTGTCTCTGGTATAATATAATCTCCTTCTTCAGGCTTACCATTGCTACCTTCTCTTTGACATCATCAAACACAAAATTCTCTCCTAATTTTCAAAGTCCTTCATTTGAAGGACTCCACTTTATGCTCTCCCATGAGAATCTTTTAGCACATGACAAAACAGAAATCCAGAAAATCATTATTACTTGTCCAGGTCTTCTCTAAAGACTCCTATCTTCCCAATACAGACACACAACGAATATAGAAACGAGGCACAAGTGACCAAGCTGAATAGCATCACGGGTTGTCCAGTAACCTTATTACACATCAACTCCAGTAAAATTAGCTCCTGCTTTTGTTATTGGAATGTTTAGCTGCAGCCACCTTCGCCCACTATTGTTTTGCATCCTCAGGTTTTTTTCACTTACATGTCTTTCTTTTTTAAAGCAGGAAGATGCATTAATTACATGTTCCTCATCACAATGCTTATCATAATGGAGTTCAAAACAACAAATGTTTGTACAGGTTTTGGGGAAGAACAGTATTTGTCACAAAGTTAATTGTACTATTTTCACATCCCTTGTCTAGGAGGTTCTCCCTATCTTTCTCAAAACAGCAATAAAATATGGTATTATTTGCTTAAGAATGACACACACAGTTAATGGGTGGAAGAATTTCAACAGCCCGAATCAACTCTTCACTTCTCTTTGATGGCATAAGGAGAACTACTGCCTAGGATCAGAATCTTTTATCAGTTCCCTTTCTAGAAAGTACATGTAATGGTTTAATATACCAACAATACCATATAAAAATGATGGGGTGGGGTAGGGATAAGCAGAGCTTCTTCACTAGTAGTTCAGAAAGAAAGGCACAGCGCTCCAAGTCTTTTATGCATAAAGCAGTGAAAGTAAGATCAATTTACTGGAAGGCTTTGCCAGTGGAAATGGAACTGGTCTGAATTTTATATTGAGTAGAGCTGGTTGACTATGAAATTAATATCTGCAGTAAATACTGACATTCTAACATAAGTTTTGTCCCCAGAAAGGGAGAATCACAGAATCACAGAATGCTAGGGGGTTGGAAGAGCCCTCTGGAGATCATCTAGCCCAACTCCCCTGCTAAAGCAGGTGCCCCTAGAGCAGGTTGCACTGGAACTTGTCTAGGTGATTTTGAGTATCTCCAGAGAAGGAGACTCCACAGTCTCCCCAGGCAGCCTGTGCCAGTGCTCTGTCACCCTCGCAGTAAAGAAGTTCTTCCTCATGTTCAGGTGGAACTGCCTGTGCTCCAGTTTATGCCCATTGCCCCTTGTCCTGTCGCTGGGCACCATCGAAAAGGCTCTGGTCCCATCTTCTTGACACCCGCCCTTTAGATATTGATAAGCATTTATGTGATCCCCTCTCAGTCTTCTTTTCTCCAGGCTGAGCAGACCCAGGACTCTCAGCCTTTCCTCATAAGAGGGATGCTGCAGTCCCTTCACCATCTTCGTTGCCCTCTGCTGAACTCTCTCCAGTAGTTTCCCATCTCTCTTGAACTGGGGAACCCAGAACTGGATGCAGTACTCCAGATGTGGCCTCACCAGGGCAGAGTACAGGGGAAGGATCACCTCCCTCGACCTGCTGGCCACACTCTTCTTAATACACATTAGGACAC
The DNA here is from genome assembly GCA_013398225.1 of Steatornis caripensis. Classification (NCBI taxonomy): domain Eukaryota; kingdom Metazoa; phylum Chordata; class Aves; order Caprimulgiformes; family Steatornithidae; genus Steatornis; species Steatornis caripensis. The sequence goes on from VZSC01001953.1 coordinate 56,242, forward strand.
CATTGGTCTTCTTGGCCACAAGGGCACCTGGCTGGCTTATGGCGTGCCTGTTGTCCACCAGCACTCCCAGGTCCTTCTCTGCAGAGCTGCTCTCCAGCAGGTCAAACCTGAGCCTGTACTGGTGAATGGTGTTATTCGTCCCCAGGTGCAGGACCCTACACTTGCCCTCATTGAACTTCATCAATTTCCTCTCTGCTCAGCTCTCCAACCTGTCCAGGTCATGCTGAATGGCAGCACAGCCTTCTGGTGGGTCAGCCACTCCCCCCAGCTTTGTATCACCAGCAAACTTGCTGAGGGTACACTCTGTCCCTTCATCCAAGTCATTGATGAATATGTTGAACAGGACTGGACCCAATACCAATCCCTGGGGAACTCCACTAGTCATAGACCTCCAGCTCGACTTTGCACCACTGATCACAACCTTCTGAGCTCTGCCATTCAACCAGTTCTTGATCCACCTCACTGTCCACTCATCTAACCCACACTTCCTAAGCTTATCCATGAGGATGCTGTGGGAGACAGTGTCAAAAGCCTTGTTAAGTTGAGGTAGACAACATCCACTGCTCTCCCCTTGTCTACCCAGCTGGTCATACCATCATAGAAGGCTCTCAGACTGGTCAAGAAAAGGTTTGTTTTGTGCAATAGCAATTTCCCAACCTCATGACTTGGAAATGGTTGTTTGAACACTGTAAGGTATTTCAAGCCCAATACATTTGAAATTACTATATTTATTTCTGTATCATGTTGAAACAAACACACTCCTACAACATCCTTCAAATGCAACAGAGCAGCATTTCTTGACAGAAAACTATTGCATTAAAAATGTAAAAAATCTCAAATATTGTCATGTGCAACCATTCATTTTTCAGTGTATGAACAGTTGTTCTGAATAAGTCTGACAAGGCCTCTGTTGAACTTACCAAATGTTTTGCTAGACTAGAGCAAGATCTCCTTTTGTTCTTTGAATAATCCTTTCCTTGCTGCCCATACATTTGGTAAATAGAGGTAAGACATAGTCTTTTTCAGGCATATTTTGGAAATATAGGTCTATTAAAAACCAGCTATCATACTAGAGACTAGAAAGTTATACTATATATTACAATAAAGGAATGCAAAAAATAGTACATAGTCATGTAAATCTTCAAGTTCACCTTGAACCCTTGTGCTCAATATCAGGAGAAACGCGGAAGTCTAAGACTCTGACACTACAAAGTATTCCATACAGAAGTTCAAATATCCACATAGTGCTCTGTGGGACTGACCATATATGTGTGCCAGGTTATGGCCGGATTGGACTTGTTATTGTTCCCAATTAAATGAAATAAGATGAGATCTCCTTTTGTATTTATTTTTCTTTTTTTTTCTTTTTCTGAAAAAAAAAAAAAATCTGCGTTCTATCATTGCCTCTTACTTAAAACCAAAACCAAAACACCTCCCCCATATTTCTTCCTTTTCCACTGCTTTTTCCTCTAATAATTCAGCTGTGACAGAGAGCGACAATATACCCTTAACCTCATCTCAAACTGTGTGTTGTTTAACAAACAAACATACATCAGAAACAAACTCATTCTTTCTTCTTATTTCCACATATCATAATTAGGTGTTTTTCATAGATATAAAAAAACCTTTGTACTTGCAACAAATTTAGATCAACTGCTGATGAAGCAATGACCAAATTTAGTCACAGAATTTTTATATTGAGTTGTTTTTCCAGAGCTAATTTCAAGATAAAAAAGTTGATGCTTGATGTTATTTGACTTTCAAAACCAGCCTCTTAACAGCGCAATCCATGTCAGAAGGTGCTGTCAGAGTACTAGCACCATGAGAAAAATATTAAAAACAATACTTTCCAGAGGTAGATTTGAATAAGAGAAATGAGGACTCCTTTTCCAGTATTAATTGCTAATTAATATTAGATTTTTAAACAGAAAGTCCATGCAAACTATAAAAAACATCAGAGATTCTCCTTGTGCTGCCCTCCCTTGTAATTGAAGAGACATCTGGAATATCAGAGAAAATCAGACATATCTGTAATATTTATTTCTTTACAGTATCTGGCCAACATTTTCATGTCTTGCCATTTCTTTAAGGTTCAGGGATTGATTCATGGACAAGAGAAGTTTATTGGAGGATAAAGCCCATTTCCTCATGAAGACGACTACATAACCACTACAAACAAGAGCGCCTGACGATTAAGAAGCAATAAGATGCTGCTTAATATTCTGTTTGCAATGAAACATACTTGTAGATATTTGATAAAGAGCTATGTTTTTACACCCTCTTGAAAAGGAAGGAAAGCAGCCTTAAGAGAGAAAAATGGCAGCCAGCTGCACTTGCATGCAGCCTGCTGAAGCTCATACTAATGTATTTTGGTTTCATCAAAATATCAAGGTAATGTTGCTAGCATTAATACATTTACCAAAGGTTTTGCAATATACATCTTTTTCCTCATGGCTTCTAGTAGCATTTGCAGGCAAATTATTAGATAACTCAGCTCTGATTTCTTTAAAATAAAATCAAGTTAAGGAAGTATGAGTTTCTAGTCTTCATAACAAAGGAAAAAACTTGACAATTTATACAAATGTAATATTAAGGCTCTGTGAATTTCTTAAAATCTCAGGATTACACTGAGAAATCAAGATTTGTTTTTCTCCTTCTGCCTATCCCTCAGAAGATATTTTTTTAACTCTTTAAAAATTTCTATTTACTACTGTGCAGTTAAAAAAATAAATAATAATGGAGTTCATAATATTAGTGCCATTGAGTAGGAGCTGTTTTCCTAGCAGTGAACTGCAATCATTTAATGCATTAGGGATGGAATATATTTCAAAATCATAGAATCATAGAATGGTAGGGGTTGGAAGGGACCCCTAGAGATCATCTAGTCCAACCCCCCTGCTAAAGCAGGTTTGCCTAGAGCACATTGCACAGGAATGCATCCAGGTGGGTTTTGAATATCTCCAGAGAAGGAGACTCCACAACCTCTCTGGGCAGCCTGTTCCAGTGCTCTGTCACCCTCACAGTAAAGAAGTTCCTCCTCATGTTCAGGTGGAACTTCCTGT
>VZSC01001953.1:64589-98787 GCA_013398225.1 Steatornis caripensis
GATGGTCAGGGAGCGCCTAATCACTTCAACTCACTGTGATTGCAGCAGGAGTTCCAGATGCAATCAGGGAGTGCCTAATTGTCCCAACTCGCTGTGCTCATCCCAGGACAAAGAGGTACCATATTACTTCTTATCTTGGCTCATTGTACCAACAGGCAGGGTCCTAGAGCGCCCAATTATCCCAGCTCTTTGTTCTCATATGGTGCTGAATGATCTGACATTGCAATGCGGCTTGTTGGTAGGGGGAAGCAGGGTCTACACCACTACAACACCACTGGCCTTGAAAGATTTTCAATGAGACTCATGAGAACAATCTTAAAAAAATCAATAATCTCTGCAGAAAATTCACAAATTATTATAGTCAACAAGCTCATAATAAATCATCATATTCTATAATCTTTACCACTGAATTTTGGGTAGACTTTAAAGAATTAATTCTTCACTTGTAAGTCAAACTTAAAAAGTAGTAAAGTTTACTGGGTTTAATGTGTTGATTCTTTGATATCTAACACAAGTTATACACTTAAAACCTATATAGATAATTTGGTGATCGAGGAAATAAAAATACATGACATTTAGCCCATACTCGTATTCCTTATGTTTTCACAAAAGAGATCATTTCACAACCACATGGCTATTTACAGGTGTGTTTAAAGAAGAAAGAATACTATGCAACCACATTTACAATTATGTTAAATAGAATCATTGAAATTGTTCAAAACAGCACACCAAGATTTTTCCTGGATACAAAACTACTTCTACTGAAATATTCTTACATTACGGTACAAATTGCTATGCGAGCCTCAGCTTCTTTGCCAAAACACAAGCATTTCATAGTAAGAATTATGTACTTGAATACATGCAGCTGAATTGTTCATGGATGGTATTGCCTTTTGGATAGTTTCCAATTTCTGTCCTTTATGGGAAGTTATCCTGTACATGTGTGCAGCAAGTAAAATGACTTGTGACAACATCAGTGACCCCTGGCCAGTGATCGACCTATCACGTGAACTTTCACTAAACCTCCTTGGGCTTCTATCAGTGTTGAAGTTTAAAAATTTGCTAATAAGGGGAATGTCATTGAAAAAACAATTCCTTTTTTCAGTTGAACTATATTTGGGTCAAGCAAATTGCCAGGAAAAAACCCCATCCTGCTGTCGATGAGAGACTCTAAAACAAGTCCCATCAAACCCTTTATTTAAAGACTGAAGAAATACAAAAGATCTTGCTGTCACTGTAACACAAAGAATGGCTGCAAATTGTTCTTCTTTTCATGAAAATGAGAAATAGGAGTTAAAGAGTTCTGCCTGCTTCATTTTTAAATATTGACAAAAAGGTTAGAAGATTGCACTAAGTTGTTTCAAGATCTCCTTTGAGAATATTTCTTCCCAAAGAACCAGAGGTGATATAAATAGATGGCAATTACAATGTAATGGCGGGGGAAGGGGAGCAGGGAAGGAGGAAAAAAAATAATATCCTAAAACTAAGAAGGAGTAATTTAAAGAAATGTGTAGTCAGGGAAATGCCCACCTAGCAAGCGAGACTACAGCATGTACAAACTCAACTTAACTAACACAGAAAACAATAGCAGTGAAGTCATGGTGCTCTGATCTCTAGATGTTCACTGAAGACCCTTGGCAGGTAACTGAGTTGCAGCTGCCTCCTCTTTCCTTTTTTTTGCTACATAGGCCTACAGTTTAGCAATAACTCTGCCTGCAACCTCATTCAAAATGAGAGCTTGCCTGTTGTACTTAATTATGTATTGCTTTACAATCCTAACTCTGAAATAGAGGTGTTCTCTATCAAGATGTCTGGCATACTGTATGTGACAATTTGGCCCACCTTTTCTCAAGCTGTGGAGATCTGCTGCTGGAAAGGTTGCAGCACAGAGCATCTTATTAAGGATGCTTGTCTCTAAACAAAGGTAGGAAGCATACTTCTGGTACTTGCAGGGAGAGAGGACTGTGAGGTGGAAAGAGCATTGTAACAAGGAACAGTTATTCGGGTGACATACCTTTTTGGGGAGAGAGACTCATTTTACGTAGCTTTGGCTAGAGCATGGGGACTATAAATATTTCTCATATTTGTAATTAACATTTAGGAAGTATTTATGTCCCCCCTTTACTGGCTATTACTAGTGTTACCATGAGAACAGACTAGCTAATGTCCACAGTAATTATAGCATGCAAAATAACAGCAGCAGTATCACCCACTAAAGAGTCAGTATACCTGTGGGATTGATTCTTTGTTTTTTATTGTACTTACAATAATAATAATAAAAAGTTCAACATAGAAGTTTTCTCTGAGATTAATGACTTACTTGGTTAATGGCCTGCAAAGTTGTTACTGCCTAATAATGCTGCTTTACATTCATGTAGTTCCTTTCTTTGAAGGCTCTTAAATTTTAAGTGTCAGTTTTCATTCAGTGCATTTATTTCCAAGTATCCCAAAGTGGTAGTGGAAAGATGTGGGCAACGGCAATAGCTATTATGTGCTTAGTAATAGTGCAGAGGTTTGAAAATTAGTTTAGTAGCATTGATGAAAGCGCTACTCTCTGCAGAGGGACTACTGCAATGGATTAACCAAACCACACATTTATTTTAACAGACCATTCAGAAGGGAGGACAAAGTAAACAATAGTTCAAGCACAGCAGACTCCTGAAGATCCTTTTTCAGTATTTCACTCCAATTGCCAATACCTTCTGATAAGCTTTCATATAAAATTATGATTGTTTTAAGCAAGCTATTATAGAGGTAAGCATATCCTCAGCTACTAAAGTGCTGTCACATTCTTTGGCTGAGTGGTATGTATCCTCAATCTCAGATTTCTATAAAGGGTTTGGCAAGGACAGTGAGAAATCATCTAGCCATGTCCCTGTTCATCTACTGTTTTTAGTAATAAATGCTTTACTGTTACCAGGAAAAACCAAATATGTATTGGCCCACATTTTACATTATCTGTGGAATTAGAGATATTATGTCTAAGATGATATATACCAGAATGGTGTGTTAAGTTTACAGTATAAGCTTCACTTACTTGCGTGGTTCATTGCCAACTGTCTTACAGCTGAACCGTGAAATGTGGAAACTCAATATTATAATGAGGAAACAATTATTTTAGCAATCATGGTAACCCACAGCAAGGAAAAAGTACATGTACAAAGTGTTGTAAAGAAACTGTATTATATTATTCACAGAGATGAAAGATTTTTTCAGTTCCTGAAGGTCTGGGTGTGTGTCCCTGCCATTTGGTATCACATATGTTGAATTATAATTCTAGTTTCATGTTGTAATCTCCTGTTCAGAAACTAAAGAAAACAGAAGGCTGCAGTGAAAAGGGGTTTGAGATTGAGAATATGAAGTTTCTTATGACTCTTAGACCATGAAACTCAGATGAAACGGGAAATAAATGTCAAATTAATTAGAACATAATGCATCAACATGTAATTTTGTGCTGAATAAAAGTGTACATGGTTGCTGGCAACCTACGTTTTCATGAGTGTTTATGAAACTTCACTGTGTTTAAGCCTGCATATTCTAATGAGTGATTTGAAAACAACAACCACACCAAAACCCTAGAAAAAAAAAGCCATTCAGCTCCCTGGCTCAATGTTAACAACCATGTGACTCATAAATAAGTTTGAACTTTTAGAGATGTTTTGTGGACTTCTGCTGTTTGAACTACTGGAAAAAATGATAGTCGCTGTAGGTTGTAGTTCTCTGAGTGAATGTCAAGAGGTTCATATTATTACTGGTTTTGTAACTTTGTGGACAGCAATTAAATTGTATGAGTAAATGTGAATTCTGCCTCTGGCTTCCTAAAAACCCGGACTCTCAGACATAGATTACTTTTCCTATTACCCTCCTCAAACCCTGATCCTCAACCATGATCCCCTCTAATCTTGTGAGAGTGTCTCACCTTGTAGCAGTGTCAGCTCCCAAGAGGGTCACCGTGGATGACTCACTCCGACCAAGAGGATTGTTCGAAATACTCTTGAGCTATAATTAAGGTGATGTGACACCAAATGATCGAATTAAAAAGTTTTATTAATGGCAGAAGCAATTGAAAACTCATTATCAGCAGCAGATGCTGTCAAAATCTTATTTATGGCAGAAACTACGTATGTAAAAAAAAATTGAATGACCCATAACAAGAGAAAGAGAGAGAGAGAGAGTAAGACCGAAAGATAGGGATAGAATGATGGAGGTAGAGAAAAGATCTGAATCACCACCTTGGGTTCTAGTGATGTCTCTGGTCTGGTGACTTCAGATAGTGGGTGCAAGCGCAGCTCCCCTTAGGTGCGTTATTTATAAGCTAGCCTCTGGCTTCAGTTCCTTTTTGTATGCTAATTATTTCACATGTGCATTCTGTTGTTCCTGAACCCTCTCAAAAGGAGTTGGGTGGCTTACTACTGACTTTCATCCTCACTTTGCCAAAACCACAGATGTGCTACTGTCTCAAACGTTATTTTTAAAGGCAGCTACCCAAGATAAGGAAGTTGGCCCCAGAAAAGTGCTATCCTGCCTCCGCAAGATCCCCTTTTTTAACCTCACCTTAACCCATCTACATGGTAACATTCCTTTCCTCTTCTGCTGAGTGTTTGAGACATTCATACTTTTCATAACTTACAGTTTCTTACAATCAGTTTTCTTAATTCCTCTTCCCTGAACACTTCCCAGACCTAGACTCCATTTCTAATTGTGTTTTCCAACTATAACATATCTTGATGCAGTTAATTGCTGTTTCTCAACCTGAGTATCTTAGATCAGCCAGTTTCAAAAATATTTTACATCTGAATCTTTGAGTAAGTCATACTTTCTCCTCAGCACTATTGCTAGTGCAGTTCTTGTCCCCTTTTTCACAATGACTGTCAAAACCAGGGCCAATAAATGAAGAAAACCACAGGCAAAAATGCCCTTGTTTCATTCCATGACCTTAGCTCCAGTGTGTTCCACAAGATCCCCGTATCATAACTTTAGGCATCTGAACCGTTCGTTGGCTGATGACCTGTAAGAAGCCTCTGATCACCTAAACTTGTGCATTTTTAAAAAGAATATCTTGGGCAAATATAGGTAACAACAGTTTTTAAGGTGCTGCTTTGAAACACAGTAGGCAATTGAAATTAGCTGCTAAAGATAAATCACTATGGTTTTATTTGGTTTGAAAAAGGCAAAACCATGTGTTTTGCCTAATCTTAGTAAGATCAATATTAAGAATTGAGTTGAGGCAGTCACAACCTCAGAAAATTACATACATATCACTAAGAAGAGTTAACAAAAAAAGTGTCTGAACCCTTAGCAAAAGGTATGGCCATAATCAATATGCAAATATCTGTTCTGTTTCCAGTGATAGTGGTGTAACCCACATTAAATTCAGTCATTTCAGAGAATATCAAATTTGCCTTTCTATCAGTTATAAAGACTTTGAGTAAGATCCAGATTTATTACAAAAGCAAGAAAACCTTGTTTCAAAGCTGATTTTTCAATGACAACAATATAGAATTAACTGATTCTCTCAATTGCAGTGACTGCAATTGGGAATTACTTCCCAACTTCACAATTCATTTATAAGCAAGTACTTGTGGTATAAATTACAAAGTAAATACTAACAAACACGAATGTTGTGATGCTAATATTCCTATATTCCTTTTTCTGGTCTGCTGTGATATATGATTTGTAGTTTTATGGCCATAAATTGGCTGTAACTTTTAAGAGAAAAACACATGTGGATTCCAAAGACAAGAATATACTCTAATTTAACAGATACATTCTTAATTAAGAACCTTTAGACTGAAAGACAGTGGGGTGGAATGGTCATAGTATGGCACTGAATGGAGTCAAAATAACCCTCATTTATATGAGTATTAGATGCTTAATTAGGTCAGTGAGCTCTTGACTAATATGGTAGTTTTTCTTGTTGTGATTACATGCAGCATTTTGTTTATCTAATATTCAACAGCATTCCAACTAAGCCAGTAATATCAGATGAAATACTTCGTTAAATGTTTCTTGGAAATTTAAGCACATCACATCCACTGTATTTACCTCTTCTATAATTGCAGTAATATCTCTGAAGAATTTCAGCGGTTTCATTAGGCATAACCTCTCCTATGTTTTCACCCAGTCAAACTGTGCTTATCAGCAGAGGAGTACAAAATATCATCAAAGTAAAAAGCAGCAGCTCTCTCCTCTTTGCACACCACTTTGCACACTGAGGAAAAAAAACCCATTTAAATGCAGTGGTAATTTAACCCAGCCTTTACTAGCAGCTTCATCCTTACCTTGCTACTGCTAGGAAGAGCCTCCCAAGGTATTTTGTCTTCTCATATATTTACCTTGAAATAAAGTAAATCTGTGACCATATATTAAATTCTTTGACATTGTTAGTGTTCTGGTGTTTTTTGAGGGCAGATTTTTTTGGTGTTTTGGAGGTTTTTTTCCTGTTTTCTCAGTAAAGTACCGAAGTCAACATTTTAACCAGAGTAACTAATAACCACATAACCCATACAGATTTCAAATAACAGTATTTTATAATTAGTTTAAAAAAAGAAAAAAAAAGAGAGAAACATGATGGATGTAGTTAAATTTAAAACAGTGATTTGAGACACCATACTGTCAGGTATTTGCCTTCAGAATTTATTTAGACAATAACAATTTTGGACATTCCCATCACCATATGAATCAGCAATTGTCATAATCCTACCTAGAGTTTAGTTCTCTAAGAACTGTTTGTGTGAAACGTATCTGAGAGAAAAACCACTTTGAAACATATCTTCCTTTTTTTTTTTTTTGCATATGGAGAAATCATACTTAATCCATGATCTTCATAAAATAAAGAGTAGAGATTTTTAATCTGTCTACAGAAATTGGTGAAACATCAGTCTTGGGTTAATATCATTGTATGTACAATTATGTTTTTTAATCAAATAGTTATCACAATGCATGCCCTTAAATCACATTGCAAGTGATGATGAAGAGTGTCTTTTCTAGAGGAATTGAAAGCTCTTTAGGAGAAAAGGATTGTAGATATGAACATATTAGGACAGAATTTTCTCAACAAAGAAAAGATTTGTATTAAGTGCTGCTGTATTTTTTTTTTTAAAAGCCTCTTGCAAGAAGTAGCATTATTTCCAATGAATGCTTGGCAACTGCCCAAGTAAAATGCAAGTGCAGAGGATCTGAAGAAAGCAAGCTTAAGTGCAGATGTCCATTTTGTTTATCTAATTATACACACAAAAATAGTTTCAGAGAGGAAATAATATTCCTTTTGTGTGTTCACTGTTCTTCAGTGTTTTCTAATACTTCTCTCCCACTCACTTCCTTCAAACAACCAATTGCATTTAGAACTGCATAGTCATTCAGCAAAGAAGGATACTCTTTTTGACATACCAAGTGAAAATGTAGTTTCCTCTATGACAAGTAAGTCCAAACTGGTTTATAAGATTTGTGTACAAAAATGTGTATAGGTTGAAACTCTATTTTTTTTTTATTTTAGTTGTACAAATAATTGTTTAACAATGCACAAGATCTTACTCCTTGTTTTTCCTACAAAGTACCTCTACATTTCCTTTCTCTTCACTGTTTATTCACTTCATCAAGTCTATACTGTTCCCTAGTACAAAACTACTTCATGGTGAATACGTATGAAGAGGAAATCTTGGTATAAGCTAAGATAAAGTATTGTAGAAGATGAAAATACTGTGGTTTTAATCATTTCCCAGATCATGTTTCCACTTTCTCATTATACTTCATTATAGAATATATTATATCTGCACTATTTTCACATAGGTCCAGCATACCGCATATCTCTAATACAGGTACATTGTCAACCTCTGCCATTTAAATTTTCTGGAAATATTAAGCGTGATGTTTAACTTGGATTCTGATTCACACAAAAAACTTTGAATTTGAAAAGGCAGAAAAATTTCTACTGACTTCAGTGGGCTTTCTGGCAAGGTTGAAGTTGCTCTCAACACTTTTCAGACTAAGAATACATCTGGAGTTGTACTATTGCTCGTGCAAGAGATTCGAACCTTCGTTATCTTCCCAGTATCAGATTAGAAGAGAGACCAGGAGAAATAATTCATTTTGCATGAAGAACAATGCCAGTAAGAACTAATATTCTTAAAAGAGTGTTCTATTTTCTTTTAAAAATGTGATTTTAAGGAATGGGCTTAGGAATGTGTGTTCTTTTCAGTAGGAAGTTGCTCAATCTGTACAAGTCAAAACAAACAAAACAAATCAAGTTTTGCTATTCAAAAGGCAGAAAATAAATTCCATAGCTACTTTGTATTTGAAGTATCTGGTATTTGTGTTATATTCAACAAAAAGTCTTCACTATGCACAGTACAAATCTTACAGTAGCTGAGTAGAGATGTGTTGTTTTGAGCTGCACAAGTGAAGCACAAAACCACTGACAACTTGAAATTTTCTTTCCAGATGTGAGCCTGCCATATAGAGAGATACAATAGCAACCTAGGCTCTCTGTGATTGCTGCATCAAATCCTGCAGTAAGTAGACGAGCACTGATGCTCCATTCCACTTCTAGTTCTGTTTCCATTTGCAAATTGGCCGCTACTCAGCTGATATTTCTCCTTTTCCCACTCTATCACCATTACCAACACTGTGCAGATTACAGTAATACATAAAGGCATTAAGTAGCATTGCCTGAATTCCACCAGAAGAAATTTTCTAGTCTTTTCAATGCTGAATGTTTCAGAAATATTTTGACAGGGAAAACCCTTCATCTTCCTAAAAACACTCAAATTGCCTTTAGAAGTGTACTTTTGAAGGTAATATTAACTCCTGAGTGTATCCAGTAAGGTACCTTTTTTATATATAGGAAGATAACAAAGTTAAATAATAATCAATTGTAGAAATTTTCTGGCAAGATCTGATTTCAAAATGTAATTCTCCTAGCCTAGGCTCTGTAACTCACTGTATATCATCATGGACCCCATACTTATTGACTGAGCTGGGAGGCCTGCAGGGCTTTTTAAAGTTTATAAAATCTGTTTAAAGAGTTTCAGCTTTGGCATTTAGTAGAAGCAACCTGATATCGGCTAATGCAAAGTACTTCATCCATGTAAATAAAAAATACACTGTAGTTCTAGAATTTAAGACAGGAACATTAATTTTTTTAAAAATCTTTTTGGCCACATAATAAAATGCAACATATCGACACATTTTCAGCATCTGTTTTTCCCCTAAAAGTTTAGTCCATAATGTAGTCACTTCAGTGGCATAACTTTGTGAGTAGATAAACTTTAGCCTTGCCAAACATTTCTACTGTGTAGCCTCCCAAAATGTTCACACTAAGAGGAACAGCCGCATTATGTTTCTAGGAGTAGTTAGTAACAGATGCATTACAGATTCCATGTAATTACTACATAGAATAAAACCAGTTTTATATTTTTGTGCTCTGGTTCAACACTTAAATACAACATGTAAGAAATCTAACTGATGGGTGATAAATACATGCCTAGACCTTGCTGAATAAATGTTCTCTCTATTCCACGTGTTTTTTTTTTTTCTTTTAGATATTTATTTGCACCAAATATTGGCAAACTTTAGTGTAGCTTCAGATGTCATACTTTTTATTGATTCTAGAATACAGGCATAAATGAGATCTAAATAATCCAGTCCATAGTTTCAAATCAAAAAGACCCTTCTGTAAACATTAAAAATGTGCATCTTTCAAAAGTCTACCATGGGTTCCCTGGTAAACAGATTTCATATTAGAGAAACTTCCTGCTTGTGCTCAGCCTGCTACATCCAGGGATTTTACTTACTCCAAAGGAAAGAATCAGGGTCAGAATGAAGCACTAAAACATATCTGCAAGAAGGGACTTTCCCTTCTCCATTATAAACCATTGCCATTAACCATCATAAGCTAGATCATCTGCTTTTAAATTTTTCTAACTAAGTCTGATCCATATTTGTTTGTTAGAAGATTGCTAGGTAGTTTTTGTCTTTCTGTTTGCCTCTGCCTTTGAATTTAAGGTCACAGATGTAAAACCTATATCAGAATTAAGAATTTGGAAGAGAAGACCTGTCCTTATGACTTTCTTTCAGGAAAGCATTTGATTGAAAGGGTAATCTGAAGATAGGGGTGATATGCGGTTCACTGTATTTTCTGCTATGAAATTTGTAGACGATACCTTTAGTTATTACTGATTGACAAATGAGAAGTTACGTATTGGAAGGCATAGGCTATATCACAAGCTATCATTTATGTCAGAGCAGTGATGGAGTATTTTAATTAAATGTATAAAAAGTGTATGATAAGAGGGGGAAGGTACTGTAACAATACAAGTACACGCAAAGCTATCTAGACTTTCTGTCCATGTTTCCTCAGATATACTCTTTTATGATGCAGTGTTAGTAGCAAAAATGTTGCAGGGCTAAGAATTAACTTTTTGATCTGACAGTACTCTGAGAGATTCAAGAGGCTCGGAGCGATGTTTTCTTCTCTCCTGTGAACCTATGCAAAGGACAAAATCACAGTCATTTTTTATATGGTCAATAAAGCACTGCAAAATGTCACATCACTCTTCCCTTGTAGGACTGATCTTACTGAGGACAGAAGTGTTTACTTTTTGCAAAGAATATGCCAAAAAGATAGCATGGTCCCTAGTAAGCATCATATCACACAGACATTTATAAGCAAATATTCTCCAGAACAAGCAGTATTTGCTGATGATGCTCCCAGTTACAATTTTGGATATGGATTCGTTTGTTGGTACATCAACTGATCACTAAGGAAAAGGTAGATTTGAAGTTAGGGATTTGCCTTCAGACTTCATTCTTCATGCTGCTATTGGCTTCTTGTGCATCTTTGGACAAGAAACTTCTGAGCCTTTAACTCAAGGATTTTGGTGTAACATCATTCATGTAGGGATTAATATAATTCATCTCTCTTGGAAGATATGTGCTTCTATTAAATTGTGTCATAACAGTGTTCCTTTGGATCCTGATGTAGCCAAGTGTAATTTTACAGAATTGTAAGTATATCAGAAAAAACCCAAACCACCAACTTTAAGAGATAGTAATCCATTACAGAAATATTATACAACAATAAAATGCTAGGAAGTACTGATGACCAGACTGAGTGCCTCCCATTAAAAGACAGTGAAATGTTATTGTGTTATTAAATAAAAGTAGTTCTAACAAAAATGCCATTTTTTCATTAACAGCAGCCAGCAATCACTTCTGTTTAATTGTATTATTTTGAGCTCAATGTTTTACAGTTTTCACCTTCTGCTGTTTTAAAGATAACATACTCTTCCAGACTTGCAAATAGAACTAAAAGTGAGATGTGATATCACATACAGAAAGATCAAAACAGAACAAATACAGAAGAATAAAAAACTCTATCGAACACTGAATTCTAATGGATAACTTTGTAATACATATATAGGCAACTAATAAAGACTTTCCTTTTGCTGGAAAAGGCAAATCAGTTAAATGGTCTCACATAGTTTGACAACTGTTGTTAAGGAAGCAAGAAATAGTTTTTATAATTTGGGGACAAACAAGCCCCATAACTAGATGGATATTCCCACTAGGATTTTCCTGGTTAATTTATCCAGCCCTTGGAAACCAAGAACCAATAATACTGGATTCCTGGACAGAAGACATGCAGAAGCATTTTGTGAAGCATCCAGGAAGCATTTGCCTACAGGCAGCGTTCATCAAAGCAGTCCTACTGTAAGCAAATTCCCAATTTTGCTCTCTCTTCAACCTGCAAATCAAATCGGAGAAGATGGATGGAAGGCATGCAAAAACACATTCTCCTTTACCACTGCCCAGTCTCATGCTGGAAGGACCATGTTTTGACAAGAAAAAGGATGCCAGTCTTATATTCTGGCATCAAAAGACACAGAGGATTTCACGCAAGAGCACTATTGAAGAACGACAGCATCCATTGTTCAGTCTAGTCTGTCAGAAATATGACTAAACCTAAATATCAAAAGCTTGAAGTACTGTAAGGACAAACAATGATGGAATTTTTCTTTAATTTTTCTCAGCTATTATTTATTTCTTTCTCCATTCGCCTTTGCATTTATGAGATCAAAAAAAAGGACAATCATTTATGACCAATAAGTGATGTTTAACCATGAAAGTGAACTGACCCCACAGCTTATGGAGAAAATTATTTCTGGAAGCTGTGAAACCCGACAGAGCAACCACTAACATTACCCAAAGCACATGCTGACTCAGCGAGCTAACTTGGACAACAGGGAATGGAGCCACAACAAACAGTAGCAGATTTTTGCTTCACTCACTGATCAGGAGTAACTAGAGTAAAATTATTCTTTGGGAAGAGAAATGACAAAAGAAGCATAGGACTAAAATTAATGGCATTAAGTATCTGGGAAGCTAACTGATGTTCCTGATCCAACCCCCTTCACAGCACCAGAAGAAGCAATGGCAAATGTAAGAATATTTTTAGGAACAGTAGAATAAGAATATGTGTAGGGAAGAATGACTCTGATGTTTCTATCAGGTAGCTGCCTGAGTATGCATACAGTTTTGAAGTTGCAAAACAGCTATTGACAGCACGTTTTATTTTTCAAACTGATTTTCAAGTAAGACACTAAAGCATTTTTTCTTCCTCCTCTCCTTCTTCCAGAAGGACAGCCTGAATAAAATATAATTAGCATGCAAGAGTTCTGGACCCTTGTATATGCAAATATTTAGGAAGAAGGTGTTGAATGGTTGGGAGTTTGGTGTCTGAACAGAAGCCAGGAAATGAAATAAGAAATGCCAGAAAAAGACACATAGCAAATAGACAGTAATCCTATTAAATACTCAAAACTAAAGAGAAAATAAGCATGAGAAATAGACAACTGGAACAGAGTTTAAAAAATAGTTTCTTGCATATATTTCTTGCAACTAAAACTCCAGTAACTTTCATGGGGTTTGGGTTAGGCTTCCAAGACTGGCAGATATAAATGACAAATCAAATAAGAAGATATTGGAAAAAAATTATCTAAAAAGGAAGAAATAAAGTTTCAATTTAATAAATTTAGGGACATAATATATTATTTTAAAAGGAATAGTTCATTCAGCTTAAACTCACTATATTCTGTACAATTTTTTTTGCAAAGGAAAACACACTGAAGCTTTGACTAGTGTGTGAGTAAGCACATAACAAATCTATAATTTAGTTAAATACTAGTTTAATGTAAAAATAATGGATTATGAATAAATATGAATTTTTAAAATTCTAAAATGGACTAAAAATAACCTTGTAAAGTTCTGGCCATACAATGCTGGCAGGAATTCAAAAGTCAATAATCTAAAAAAAAAAACCCCAAACCCCACACTAAAAAAACACCACAACAACCAAAACCTCAAAACTCAAAATAAAAACCCACCATTGTCTGTTATTTTACCTTCCAGTATTTTCTGCCATGACAATATATCACTACAAAGAGGCACGAATTGGTCATTTTACCTATATATACCTGAATCCAAGACAGATATTCCAAATAAGGGAGCAATACAGCTGAGCTGCCTCCAAAGCTCATTATGCTTCTTTTGGTCTCTACATAGAGTATTTTATCCAAACAACCTTTTTCTCTTTCTTTTTGTATTTTGTCCCTTCTTATCTGCTCCTTGGTTTTCCCTGATTTTCCCTGTGTTTTACTCTTCGGGACTTGTAACTCCCATCACAGAAAAGAAACCTCTATTTATTCTTCAGCCCAAATCATACAAACTGTCAAGGCAGTGTAAATTAGTAGCATCATGGAAAAAAAAGGCTTTTGATATTTTAATGTGCTGGGACATTACGGGATTACTGATGGTGACTGTGACCGATGATAGAGTCTGAGATCGCTTTCAAAATGTGTCCTGCTAAAAGTTGCCTGAATGCAGTATTACTGGTGAGGAGGAAAATAAAAATTACTAACTTTCCTAACACTGCTAACATTAATGAAAGTAAAGAAAGAGAGTTGCCCTAGTAGGTTGATTTTGATAAACATATTTGACTAAAATCTATGTTAAAGAAACAACTTCTCCATTAAAAGTATATGTTTCTGACCAACTCTCTTTGGTTTTAGTATCCCTTGTATCTTCGGTACTCAAATCTGTGGATTTGTAGAAATTGAGAGGAGATAGTTTCCATTCTTATTAACAGATTCACTTATCAGTGTCATAATGGACTTGTAGCAACATTTCACATTTTTTAATTTGCGTATTGATTGGAAACTGCAGAGTAAACAGAACAAGACACCATCAACACAATATGGGAGCTGTCTTTCTCTAGGAAACTGGAATTGATAAAGGTTCTATGTTTTTAATCAATAATATGTCTTACTGCTTCGGGACATTTTCAGAATCTGTTATCATTCTGTTACATGCAAATCTTACAATTGCATTTCGCCACTCTACATTGACCACTTAAAATAACTTCAATCAGGAGGACAAGCCAGACACTGACTTCTTAAGTCCCTGGTAGTATGCTTGCTGCTGTATGCAGACTGCTATGGAAGCCAGAGTGTGCTGCTCATTTCCTGTGGCCACTTCCCATGCCTGCAGCAAATGAGTTCTCTACAACAAATGAGTTCTCAGTTCGGAGATGGTGGTGATGGGTGCTATTATCCATCAGTAACACCAACACTTCTACCTAACAGCCCACTTCCAAGGTCACTACAAATCTGGATATTTTAAAAACATTTCAAGATTTATAGCACTTTATGAAAGCAACAAATGCATGCAAGTAAACAAAACTAATTTTGCTATAGTGAGATAGCAGAGTTTGCCCAGCAACAGTCTCTATTCAGATTGAAAGATTTACGTGTTCTCTTGAATAAGTGGACAGAAGTAAGGTAACAATAGGAAACACTTCAGGACACAAGCCTTGTATACAGCAAAAGACAGTCTTAGTGCAATGATTAACTCTGAGAAAATAACACAGTGAAATAATAATAAAAATAATAATATAATATATATTCATTTTCAGCAAAAAGATTTTCTTACTTTCAAAGTTATCTCTTTTCCAGATCACTTTAATGCACGAACACATTGTAAAGAATCACATCATCAAGACTAGTGACTAATAACTGGAAGTTTTATCAACAGTTTAATTAGAATAATGGGGAATATAACTTTGCTGACTTGTAAAAGTGAGGATGTTTCAGGACTGCAGTTCTCCAGAAATGTGGAAGACTTCAGTGGAAGGCAGAAGAGCAATTTTAACCAAAAAAAGCACAGCATGGCTAATTGGATCATAAAGCACAGTTTTTCAAGATTTAGTGAACAAAGCAAACCAACAAACAGTTGCTTTCCTGAACACTAGTTCTACTTCTCTTCTTTCTCAAGTGTTCTAATAATAGTTTGAAGATAAGCTTCACACTGACGTGTTAAGGAAAAGTTATAGCAGCTCTGTTTCCCTCATCTGTACCACAGGCAGAGTAGCAGAAACAATTGCTTTCAACATTGAACCACCCACAACCCTTAAAATAAACCAGTTTCATCACTGACTACTCATTTCGGAAAAAAGAATATCGTTGCATACAATGTGGTGGTCCACTAAATTTATGCAGCATTCTTCTCTATTTTCACACATACACAATCTTTGATGCTCCTCCTTCATCCAAGCATACCTTTAGGGAATTAAACTAATTCTATTGTACTTGGCCACATAGAGTTTAACTAACCAGATTTATCATAAACTTGTTCTTTCTACTCATTGGAAATGAATTTGGTTCAGACTTTTGTCTTCTGACAAAACTGTTAAAAAGATATCTTTACTCTGAACTGCTTTCTACTGCAAATTTATAAAAATTGAATTATTTAATTTTTTTTAAGTTGTAATATACCAAAGGCTTTAAAGCTATTTGCTTTGAATTTCAAATAGCAAATTTAATCTTTGCAAAGGTGCTGGGATTTGTGAAACTCTGTGGCATTGTTTAAATTTTTGCTGAGGTGTAAGTCAGTTTTTTACTAGAATGTGCAGTGGGAGACAGTATAAGAAGGTTTCTGGTAAATATGCATTAAAAGTAGTATTAGCTCCAGGTTTATAAATCCTCTGAGGTAGTTACATTTCTATATAAGCATCTCTTTTGACCATTTAAAATGTGTTAGTATTGAAAAATCTTTACATTTGTTTGGTACTTTAACAAAGAGGACTAAATTCTGTTAACTGTTGCATTTAAAATGAGGCATTCAAGCTCACAAACCCCTAAGGACAAATAAATTTATTGTGACTTAATGGTATCTCTCATGTATTATATGTAATTACTGTTTAAGCTGTTTGTATGTACTTTTTTTTGTATCTGACACTACTGTACATAAGGCTATTACAAGTCTGAGTTAAAGAGTCTGGTTCTCTAGTTCAAGCTGTAAGGATTTAGACTTGTAGTACTTCCAATTTCATTAAAAAGGTAGTCAGGCAATGTAACAGGAAATATCTATTGAGAATCCAGGATAAACAGAGAGACTCCTGCATGCTTTACTTACTGACAGAAACTAATTTTGAGAAACAAGAATGAAGGCAGAAATATTTAAGTCTTTGCCGTTTATGCTCTTAGATAATGGCATCAGGGTAATATTCAATTTTATCCTCCATAAGCAGGCTGAATCCTGTTTCTGCATTTTGGGAGATATTAAAGAGCCTATATAGGTGTAGTTTTGATTAGTGTAATTGTTGCATTGGTGGTCCCAAAAGGGTCTTCAAAAGAAAGATGTGCCATTTGTAAGAAAAATTGACACAGGAAACCGACGTACAATTATCAAACTGTACAGGGACAAGTAGACTTATAATAAAAATTTGAAATAAATTTAAAAAGAGACAAGTTGAATATAATACATAAAATTACAGAAACAAATCAGTCATGGAGGTACTCAGAGCAGGGCTAACTTTAAAGTCAGATCAGTTTTATGTTCAGCTGAAGGTGATCCTCATTGAACAAATTGGTGTCTGAAATTGTTTCTTGTAAATATGACCTTTTCACCTACAGTTAGAAGAAGCCAATCCATTTTCATGATGGTGTGATATCTTGTCATTCTTTTGGCTCTATTCTGTTGGCTCCACACAGGAAATTATGAGACTCATTGGAAAATTCATGTTCTCTCACAGTGTTCTAAGTGGCCAGAAGGAAACCAGCCAGTTCATGCATATTTTGTTCAGCTGGTAGTTTAGAGAATTTATAAATCCAATTATTTATGGAGCACTTTTTCTGAAGCAATGTTTTTAGGGTAAAGGTTCTTCACAATATAAAATTACCCACTGGGAAATTACAAGTGATATTTTTATAGAAGTTAAAGCACCTAAATACATGAAAAACAGGTACTAGATGGGTAATCAATATCGCATACCAGTACCCTAATACTTTCTTCTCTGTCTTCACTAATGGATTTTCTTATTTTTTATTAATAATAAGTAATATATACAGTCCCAAAGCCGAAGCTGTAAACTTCATTATATATTACCAGATTTCAGAATTACTTCTACTATTTTATAATGATTTTTACTACTCTGCTACTAACTGCATTTGTTAAAAACATAAACCAGAGTAGCATGGAAATATTTCAAAGAAATCCAGTTTTCAATACATAAACAAATACTTTTTTTATACGCATACATACGTATATATAATAAATAAGGTTGTAAGGGTAACTTAATAGTTTTTCCTAGCTACCTGAAGGATCATCCTAATGCAGCAGCAGATAAAATATCCAAACACTTTTACTATAGAATAATAATTTTAAAAGGCTGTTAAGTGTTTGAATGTGCCAGAATACTCCAATAATGGTACCTTTGGGATGAACTTTTAAAACCATTTAGATCCTAATCTACCAAATTTAGATCAAATTATCTTTTCTCACTTGTCCCTCTCCATCTTAAAGCTTATAATAGTCTTCAATGGAAAACCTGACAGGGTTCACCGTGTTGTAATGCAGCAATTTTCATCTAGTTTCTGTTATAAACGTGGACTCAAAAATTCTATTACAACAGTTAGCCCTTTACTTGGGGAAAAAAAAGTCAGGCCTTCAGCTTTGGGCATATGCATTGAGTCAACTGAAAGGTGCTTAAATCGATTTGATATCAGTATTGACAGGGTATTTCTGCAATACTGTACACCCATATTAGAAGTAACTTGGTCTTGAAATAGCATCTCTAAAGGGTGTCTGAATATATTTAAGTAAACTTTTTCATGCCTCAAGTTGTTTTGCATCTAGCACCAAGCATACACTTGGCATTTGCTGACCCAAGCATGAGTTGTGAATCAAGAGAAGTTGGAAAATTCTGTCCTGAAGTAACTCGGTACATTGAAACACTATTTTTTTAAGATCTCAACAGAAAAATATTAACCAGTAAATATTTCAAGTGAAAAAAAAACCATAATGCAATTATAGTTTTATAAAAACTTCAGACTGAAAAGAATCTTTATCAAACATGTATGTTTAAGAGATTAAAACCCACTTAGAGATGATCTGTTAATCAGAGGAAATCTTTTCTAAGGTTTAGATTTTTAAACTGAGAAGGATATCACTGCATATGCAGGAAAGAACATCAACAGGAACTGAGCTCAATACCAGAGGAACACCGTTTGTCATCTAACCCCCGACATTTAACTACATTACAACGAATTTGGCAAGCACATGAAGATAATTTTATCAGCTTGTATATGAGAGACAAAACTTCAATTGGATCTTATGTCAATCTGACTGTCAGGGTTCACTAGCTATAAAATTGCTAGCTATGACTATTTCCTGTCATTCCTTTTTGATTTCTCCTTTTGGCCTAACTATGGCTTAAAGCCTTAACTTACAAGCAAAAAATATAAAGTGCCCCCAGTAAGGGCTACAAAGTCTGTTATCATCACACCACCTCTGACTGTATACATTTTCTATTTACTGTGTATATTTTCTACTTGTCCTTTGAGGAAGGAGCAATCTTTTTGGCTTTTTATGTGTGCAAAACACAGCAAAACGTAGTCTTGATTGGTGAATGGGGTAGGTACTGGTAAAGAGGTATACATCTCTTTGAATTACAATTTCCAATCTCATGAATTCACATTCCTCTTTTCTCTTCACAGTGCAAGCTACCTTTTTGTTTGAACTGGTATCAAGTTATTAACAAGTCTCAGTGCAGAGTGATTCCATTTTCCTTCATCAATGGACTTAAATAGGAGTAGAGTTAAGGTTTGAAGTAATAACATTTGAAGTAATAACATTTTACTCTTGCATTCAAGCCCTGAAAGCTTTTTAATTCTTTAATAAATCTTTCAATTTCCACTTTTTCAACAGTTTGTCCCAGCTCACCCATTAATAAATTTTTATAAAACTACCATAAATGGAAAAAAAAACCCCAAGCTTGAAACTTTGATGGCACATGCCAGTAATGATAAACATCTTTTTTTTTACAAATACCACTTGTGCAACTGACATTTTGAGTGAAAAGATATCCTGTTTCTGATCAAATCAATTTAGAAACTGTCAACCTAAAATCCCTTGTGATACATGAGCTATACAAAACCTAATGCTTTCAAGTAATACTCCAGAATATGAGTCGCCATTCTAAAAATGGATAGTCATGATGGTCTTGATAGAAACCTTGAAGGTATGCTACATATAGAAGTCAATGCACAAAGGTTTACCAAGCCTCTAGACAGTAAATATGTTGATGTTTAAGTCAAATAATGTGAATACATCACTTTCACTGAGGTGATCAGAAAAAACCACAAAGATCCATACAAAAATGTGCTAGACACAAGGTTCTAACATTTAACCTTTTTAAGTTGATCTGAAGAAAAAGTCAACCTAATAAATGTAACTTTCAGTGTGCTTCTGTTCTCAATTCACTTGAATTAATGGTAGGGAGGTGTTTTAGTGGTCCTGTCTTCTGCATAAACAAGGCAGAGGAAATTCATTCCCTTATCTTTCCCAAATTTTGTGCAAAGTATTAAAGTACATGACTGATTGAGCATAGGTCTTGTACAGCATAGTCTATACTCAGTTATGTACAATATGGTTAGTTTTCTATAAGAATAAGATGTCACAGAGCAAATATTACTATGACTCCCAAACAATATTAGAACATTACTCTAGTACTATTAGAAACATTTATTTTCTAACCCAACATCCTTTTGAAAACAAATACTTATTAACTTATCTCTAGAAAATTTCAGGACTGTGAGCAAGACTGGGAAATTCAGAGGCAAAACTTAAGCATTGGGCTGGTTTTACCATCATGGCTTACCACTGACCGCTGCCGCAGTTGCTCCTACCTGTTTTAATGGAGAATGGAGTCTCATGGTAAAGGTAAGATAATTCAGAACCAACAAAGTTCCAGCAGTCCAAGAACACTTTCAATGGTTATTTGATCGATGTCAAAATATAGATAGATCACCTATATATACATCATCAGTGTAGTAACAGACAAGAACATGTACAACAAACCAAGTGAACTCAATGTATGAAGGATTATGCAAGCATTATGACATATATCTTTAGGTCATTTCTGTATTTTGATGGAGAGTCCCTATGCATGGGAGGAAAAATACATATACTCCAAAGAAAACTGAAGCAGCAGGAAATGAAAGTCGGTACCACTGTCAGAACAATGGTGCAACTGGAAGTTTAGAGAGGTAGAATAGGGTAGGTTTTTGAATAGCCTTAAAAATGAAGTATGTAGTCTACTGGAAAACTGGGAGTCAGCATCTGACCTATACTGCCTTCTAGACAAAGCCAAGACTTGCAACAGGATAATTACATTTCTTTCTCGTGAGGGCAAACAGTAGGAAACTTTGTGAGTGTAATATAAAACATTTTAACAGAAGGTTCAAACAAAGAGCTAGTAGTGAATCCCCAGTTCAGGAGGGTCCCTTGCTATTGTGAGCGGAGAGATGTAAGAACTCTTTTGGGAAGAAAATAGAGAAGTCTTCGGAATCACCAATTATCAGGCTCTTTATCCCAAGCCCATCATTCATGTCTGACACATAGACTAGGGACATTGTGAAGAACTCAGTGATGGCGATTGACTGGTGGTGGAGTAGATGTTCCTTTTACAGAAATACCTGACTATTATGTCTATGAGTAGATTAATCATTTCAAGGATGATACTGAAGATAAGACATGAGACTTAAGGACTTAGTTACAAACTACTCTAAAAGTAAGTGACTTGCTTTAAGTCAATGACTAATAAAACTTCATCTGAGTACAGATAATTATTTTTCTTCATAAAGTCCTCTATAAAGTACTTGATTTGAGAGGATGTTTTCGTTCTTGGCTTGTGTTATGATTTCTTAAATGGAACAATCTGTAATTTTCTGCCTTGTACTTGTGTTTGGCATTTCCCTGTCGCGCAAGGATTTAGAGCGATTTTGCAAGTATGCACAATTTTTTTCTGGCAAGGAATTTGTATGCATCCTAATCATCTTACCACCTATTTACTTCTTTATTTCCGCTAAAGGTCTGACACTGCTTTTTCAAATTAGAGAAAAAAAAGATCCTGTTGGGAAACACAGACCGGTTTAAACATTCCTAAGTGTTTGATGTTTGTGGTAATAGCTTGATATTTCTGTGCCCTTCAATTAGCTAACGACCTTAATATATTTGCACATGATGGAAGATAAGGAAACAGAAGGTCATAAGCAGTGTGTGAATCTCAAAATCACAGCTTTACAAGTATGCCTCTTCTCTTTCACATATAATACGTTCTTCAGTAAAATTGAGAAGTGCCAATATCAAACTGAGGAAAAAAAAAACCTCAGTAGTTAAGCATAACTTACACCACTAAGTCAAGGAGACCACTGCATTGCAGTATTACTCTGAAGTCTTTGGGGAAAAAAATAGTTTTTATTCTTTATGATTCGGGCTTTATGTCAGTGTTGCTGAAGATGTTAATAGTATGTTATGCTAGCAAAGTATTGCTAAGGTATTATTGAGGGATCAATGCATGATTCTTAAAAGCTTTTGAGTTCTAACCCAGGGAATGCTATAGATATTTCTTTAAAAGTATTATCAAAGAAATGCTACAAATTTAAGCTAACAATATCCCTACAAATTAAAAAAAAAAAAAGGTTTGCCGTTTTGGAGTCTTTTCTAATATACAGATTTTCCCCCTTGGTTCTTAAGGATTCTATTCCCCATTTTTGTTTGGTGCAGGGATACAAAGGACAAGATTTCTATGAACTGAAGAAGAATATTATGCTATAGAAAAAATTTTTGAATATTATTCACAGAAATATACACATTTTTCAAAATGTTAGCAGGATTAACAAGATCAACAAATCTGCTCCTAAAAACATGTTGCCAGGCTATCATATCTACTGGACACCTTTGCTCTACACAAGAAAAATAAGAGTGACTGTGGCTTTGTGAGTTCTTTTCTCCACATATTTAATTCCTATAGCACTCCTTTCCTATGAAATTTTGCATTGATTTAAGGTTTCATGATACGTTTCAGAAAGGAATTAGTCTTTTAAACATGTTAAATACAACAGAAAAAGAAAATACAATACTTCATGCAGTATCATTCATTACAAATAAATGAAAGAAAAATATGTAACAGGGAGGAAAATATGACAATCATGTTCAGAATATTTGTACTTTTTTTTTTTATTAGAAGAAATGGGAAAAAACTATTACCAAGTTTAGACTGTATCAAGGGTTAGATTTAAGTATGGTCGTATGTTAGAAAAAGATCTGAAGCTAACAAGATAAAATCTAGAATCATGTACAGACTATTTGTTGTGATTTGAGTCCAGCCAGCAATAAAGAACCACGAATGCGCTCACTCACTGCTTCTTCCCCATGCTGGGATGAGGAGAAAATGTAACAAAATCTGGTGGGTTGAGACAACAACATGGAGAGTTCACTCACCAGTTATGGTCATGGGCAAACCCAGACTCAACTTGGGGAAAAAAATTCAATTTATTCAGTTATCAATCAAAGTAGAGTAGAATAAGGAGACACGAAAAGCCAGATCTTAAAACACAAATAAATATCCTTCCCCTCACCCCTGCCTCTTTCCCGGGCTCGAGTCCCCTCGCTCTCAATGTCTTTACCTCCTCCTCCTTGGCCCCCTCCCAGCAGTGCTGAGGGACAGGGAATGTGGGGTGCAGTCATTTCACCAAAGATTGTGTCTGCTGCTCCTTCCTCCTCAGGTGGGGAGGGGTTCTCATACCCTTCCCCTGCTCCAGTGTGGGGTCCCTCCCACAGCAGACAGTCCTTCACAAACCCCTCCAATGTGATTCCTTTCCACGTGGTGCAGTCCCTCAGGAACACACCGACCCAGCACAGGCTGCCCATACAGTCACAGTCTGCTTTGGGAGCAGGGACCTCCCCTGGTGTGGGGTCTTCCACAGGCTGCAGGTCCTTCTCTGCTCCTCTGTGGTCTCTCACGGGCTGCTCCACCGCTATCCTCTGTGAGCTGCAGTGGCACACACAGCCTGCCCTCTCCTCACGGGCTGCAGGGGAATCTCCACTCCGTCCACCTCCTCCCTCCTCCTTCCTCACTGACTCCCAGTATCTGCATAGGTGTTTCTCTCACATCCCCCTCCTTCCTCTGCTGCAGGTCTCAATGACCGCTCTTTTGTCTCCTTCTTAAATACATTATAGCAGAGGTGCATCTATTGTCCCTAAATGGTCCGGCCTCAGTCCGAGGTGGAGCTGACTTGGAGTCCAGGAGCTTCGAGCACCTTCTTACAGGGGCCATCCACCCATGCAGCCCCTTCTCCATCTACCAAAGCCCCACCACACAGACCCAACACACTATTGTACTTAAGAGGGTGCAGGAAAAAGAAAGTTAGAATCAAAGACACTAAAAAAAATATCTAAATAACCCTTTTTTTTTCACCAGGCACAAGCACTACCAAAAAGAACTGGAGTTACAGCAGGCTGAAAACTGAATGCAACTCAGTCATTCAATGCTGTTGAATGCAAAGCTTATTTATTCTGAGAGAAAAAAAGCCCATAGCATGCAGCAAGGAAAAAGTAATTCTTCCCTTCTTAGCATTGATGAATGCTAAGTTGGAAGATGGTCTGGTTTTTGTTATCACTTTTTAAAATGTGATGTGTATATACACTTTTATGGAGCAGACAAATTGAAATTGTCCTAAGAAATTCACATAAGCAATAGTAGAAGTAGAATAAGATTATTCTTCTTTCAGGGGTTCATATTGGGGTCTGCCAATCTCCGCTGTCTGTATGTAGAAGTGCAGTACATTTTTCAGCTCACATTAAGATTAATGGAGGGAAACTGCAAAGGGAATCACAGCATATTCTCCTATACATCTCCCAAAGATTGCTGATGATTCATCACTGTTCTGATTTTGGATGGGATAGAGCTAATTTTCTTCACGATAGCTGGTACGGTGCTATGTTTTGGATTTTTGCTGAAAATAGTGTTGATAACACAGGGATGTTTTTGTGATTACTGAGCAGTGCTTACACAGAGCCAAGGCCTTTTCTGACTCTCACCCCACCCCACCAGCGAGGAGGCTGGGGGTACACAAGGAGCTGGGAGGGGACACAGCCGAGACAGCTGACTCCAACTGACCAAAGGGATATTTTGTTCCATATGATGTCATGCTCAGTGTATAAAGCTGTGGGAAGAAGAAGGAAGGGAGGGACATGCGTAGTTACTGTGTTTGTCTTCCCAAGTTACCTTTACATGTGATGGAGCCCTGCTTTCCTGGACGTGGCTGAACACCTGCCTGCCAATGGGAAGTAGTGAGCAAATTCGTTGTTTACATTTCTTGCTTGTATGGCTTCTCCTTTACCTATTAAACTGTCTTTATCTCAACCCATGTATTTTGTCACTTTTATCCTTCCGATGCCACCGGGGGCAGTGAGCAAACGGCTGAGTGGTGTTTAGTTGCCAGCTGGGGTTAAAGCACAGCAACCAGGGTCCAAATTTCCCCAAACATATACACCTCATACTAAAGAGAGCATTTACTGAACCAGGACTAGTTACAGTCATTCATCAGTTGTCTTTCTGGTCACATATTTAATAATATTAATTTGAAAGTTCATCAAACAAGTGTGTCTTATTGCAAGCCTAGGAAAAAGCCTTTCTTTTTAACTGCAAGAGCCATATACTGTCCTTTCTCCTGCTTCTTCCCAATGGCAGCATTAGCCTTTTAGAACTTGCAAATATTTCTATCTCAAACAGTTTAATGTAACCAGAAGTCATTCTTGAGATCGCTAAAAACCTCAACGATTCTGTGATTCTGTGAAAATGGCAAGGTACTCTTCCAATTTTCAAAGTCATACTTTTGTCCCTAAAGTGGGATATTTCACCCAGTGTGCAAAGCCAATAGACACACAGGGTCGAAGTATTTGATTTATTGCATATTTGGGCAGATAGGGGTGCTAGATACAAGACTAGCACACCGAGGTCACAAAGATTTGCATATTTATACACAAAACATTAACACATTCAATTTATCAATATACATATTTTTAAGAGATTGGTTAGAAGTTTTTCTCCTACTATGCAAATTAATGCACATGGTCCCTATAATTTGTAAGATTTCTACTTGATCTTTTGAGTCAGAGGGTTTCTGGAGTGAGTGGTCTTTGAATTGGTGGTAA
Organism: Steatornis caripensis; assembly: GCA_013398225.1. NCBI lineage: Eukaryota > Metazoa > Chordata > Aves > Caprimulgiformes > Steatornithidae > Steatornis > Steatornis caripensis. The sequence goes on from VZSC01001953.1 coordinate 90,141, forward strand.
TCTCCCCCTGCTGGAATTACCTTTCCCCTAGTTTCACTTTTAATTTGGCAACACTAAGCAGTCTTTACAGACCGTTAACACACTAGGTAATCATTCGCTCTGTGGTTTTTGTCTTGAGACAGAGATATATGGTTTGAGATGCAGAGATCCTGTTTCTTAGTGTCATATTATTATTAGGCTAGGTTGATATTTTACTTCCCATATGTACATGACTATTCAGCAGATTCTAAGGGAGGGGTCTTACCTTACAGTAGATTTTCAACAATACTTCTATTTTACTATCCACAGACTTGTTCTTATCTTTGTGTACATATACTGACAGACAAAATCACTGAATGCTTGAGTGTGAAAGGTACCTCTGGACATGGTCTAGCCCAACACACTGCTCAAACGAGGGTCAGCTAGAGTACATTGCTCAGATGCTTGTCTCGTCAGACTTGGAGTACGTCCAAAGGTGGAGACTCTAAAATCTCTCTTGACATTCTGTTCCAAGTGTGTTTCTGTTCCTGTTCCAAGGGTGTTTGATCATACTCATGGTGAAAAAGTTTTTTTTTTCTTATGTTTAAGTGGAATTTCCTGTACTACAGTTTATCTCTTGTCCTGTCACTGGGCACTACTGAGAGAAATCTGGCTCTGTGACGCTAAGTTGAGAGAAACCAAGTTTTCAAAGCATGCTATCAGATATTTTCTCACTTCCACCTTTAGTCACTTGGAGAGTGTTTCTCTCTTTTCCATTGTCACAGAAGCATTTAATAAATATATTGGTCATCTTTGCATTAGGTTTTTGAAACCTAAGATACCTGGACTTCCAGGAATGAAACAGGCTGAATATAAATCTGTTCTTATACTGCAGCTATGGCTGGCTTCTGCTCATAACATTTATATTTCTTCTCCATTTCCCCAAATCCGTTCTGTTAACAACCAGTCCATCACCCATAAGCTGTTGTGCACAGGACTAATACAGTGCTTTAATTACAAAACACAGGACATTTGCTTAACTCAATTTTCTCATTCATTGTGGATTTTAGTGGTAATCAAGATATTATTCAAATGGAACCTTTTTCCCCATCCTAGTACTACTTCATTGCAAGTGTCCTGTTGTTGCCTACATTTCAGAGACCAAAAAAAAAAAACCAAAACCATCCAGCAATTTCAAAGATAATTACCATACAGTCTCTTGCAGTTTTCACTACTGCAGCTCTTGCATGTAGATAATCAGAAACCTGCCCATTAACAAAGAAAATAAACAACTAAAAAATGTAAAAATTCAAAATTATGCTATTTGCTGTGAAAGATCTAATACATATTGTCTTTTAGCACTAACGGAGAATTTCATTCAGAGACACTATCTGTTATGTTTGCTCCATCCTGTTGCCGTACAATGTTTTGAAATATCATGTATTTTTACTTCTTTAAAATCTCTGTATACACAAAGATGTCTGTACCCTCTATTATGGTGGAAATGCCTATATATACAACAACAACAAGAACAAACACAAATAAATCACTCACTAGTTACAATTAAAGCACATTAATTTGTGCCACATGCATTGAAACAGTTTTTCGTTCATAGTTTGTATTGTGCTTGCCTGACTGAACAGATTCACAGCTTAAATAATGCTTTAGGTGTTCCTACGATAATACAAAAAAAAAAAAAACCCAACAGAATACTCTACAAAATCTCTTATCTTTCTCTCCCTCCTATGGTAAGAAGGTTAACATTGTTAACTCCTAAAGTTTGCATGAGCATGTACAAATGGAACATATGCAGGTAATTCTGTCTGTAGGGGATTCTGTCTCCTGGTTCCTGTCCCTATCAGTATACAAGTTGAACAGGCCATGACTGGGGATCTCTAAAGGATGCTAATAATGACTGAGTGGCCTTGTGGATTTCCCCTACAATTTTGTCATCACACTCCCAACATTACCTCCAAGGACTGGACAGTGAGGACTCTCTGATGATTTACTGTTCCAGAAGTCTATTGCAAGATAACAACTGACTCTATGCTGTCCATCAATCTTCAGAGTAGGTTTTGCTTTGGTTTTAATAATCTCTCTGATCTACAGGGAGTGTTACAGAATGTGTATTTGTACATGTCTGCATATGAAGAGTCAATAGACAAAATACCATTACATAGTGATGAAATTTATGTAGGCACATCCTGTTTTTGCCAAACCAATTAATTTTATTATGTATATCATAAAAATTTTAATTGGTCCAGCTTTTTTCTACTTGCTCCATAGACAGGATTCTTGTAATAAGTGGTGAGCAATACTGTTGAGCTAGATTTGTGCTACTGAATATTGCTCACCATAAGCTTACTTGTGTACTGACTTGAAAATATGGGATCAGGGAAATTGTTTCAAAGGATCTGTCTGAAATCTATTTCTATCAGTTTGCGTAAGAACATGTTTTATAAAAAGGAGTTCTTTGCAGATGTATTTCAGCAGTTAACTGGTAGATGAGTGGCATATGGTTTTAAAAGGATGAAAATTAACCTTGTCTTCTTTTTGAGTCCAAGATAGCTCTCGTAACTTGAGACTCTCATACAAGGAAATTTATAGTTTCAAACATCATAGATCTAAGAGGCTATCTCAAATGCAAGTATGAACATTTTGCAATTGATTCATATTTACTGCTTTCTCATCCTACCAGCTGTTAGTGGTCTTCATACCCTGCTGGTTGAATGGCTTTTTAGGCTGCTGAACATTCTGCAGGATTAGGCTTATTGTTTTTTGACAGCGAGCAATAATCAGACACATTTATTGTCCCATCATACTCTCTTAGGCATTAAAGGCCATCTGTCTATCATTTTCATATTCTTGGTTCTTCAGCTTTGTCTGAGTGTGACACAGAGTATACATAGTTCTGCCTTTTAACAATAGGTCTGTGCAAGATGATCACTAAAATGTTTTAAATCTTTTAGGTATCAGTATTAAGTGGATTTACACTGAATAGTTCTGTCTAATGCATCAGCTTATTGTACTCGCTGACAAAGTCATCTGTATGAAGAAAATGTTATTAGCTGTACAGAATTCTAACACTTCTCTGAAAAGGAGTCCTTCTTATTGGTCTTTTATACTCTTGATTTCAATTATAAATCACGAGTATTCTGACCTCTACCACACATTAGAACTAAGAACTTTATATGGTTATCTTATAATTATGTTTCTGCTTTATTTTCTTTTATTCTTAGTTAAAAGTTAACAATATTTCAGATCTTCTAATTCTCCAAGTAATCTATAAAAACTTTCATGTGGGAAAATTAATTTAGGAAAAAAGATAAAGGAAATTACAGAACTTCAGTGTGTCTTTCTCCTTCTAAACACTCTCATCTCCATTAAAATCTCTTTCAATGTGTATTATCTAACTGATTTTATAGTATCTCATTTACTTCTGATTTTCATGGACTCAAAAAAAGTAAAATTAAAGATATTACAATAGCTTGATATCACCTAGCTTGTACTGTCTGATTTCTAGAAGCTAGTAAGCTGCAGCTAAGATAAGGTTCCTCTGCTGGCAAGCCTGTCTCAAAGCCCGTAAGTCAATGACAGTTTTGTCCCAAGCACTGGTGATACTCTGATCTTCAAAAAGGGCAAGAAGGAGGACCCAGGAAACTACAGACCAGTCAGTCTCACCTCCATCCCTGGAAAGATGATGGAACAGCTCATTCTGGAAGTAATTTCTAAGCACATGGAGGAGGAGAAGACTATCCAGAGTAGTCAACATGGATTCACCNGACAGAGTGTACCCTCAGCAAGTTTGCTGATGATGCAAAGCTGGGAGGAGCAGCTGACCCACCAGAAGGCTGTGCTGCCATTCAGCATGACCTGGACAGGCTGGAGAGTTGGGTGGAGAGGAACCCGATGGAGTTCAACAAAGGCAAGTGTAGACTCCTGCACCCGGGGATGAATAACCCCATGCACCAGTACAGGTTCAGGTTTGACCTGCTGGAGAGCAGCTCTGAGGAGAAGCACCGGGGAGTTCTGGTGGACATCAGGCTCACCATGAGCCAGAAACATGCCCTTGTGGCCAAGAAGGCCGATGGCATCCTGGGGCACATTAAGAAGAGTGTGGCCAGCAGGTCGAGGGAGGTGATTCTCCCCCTCTACTCTGCCCTGGCGAGGCTGCATCTGGAGTACTGTGTCCAGTTCTGGGCTCCCCAGTTCAAGAGAGACGGGGAACTACTGGAGAGAGTTCAGCAGAGGGCAACGAAGATGATGAAGGGACTGAACCATCTCTCTTATGAGGAAAGGCTGAGAGCCTTGGGTCTGTTCATCCAGGAGAAGAGAAGACTGAGAGGAGATCTCATCAATGCTTATCAATATCTAAAGGGCGGGTGTCAAGAAGAAGGGACCAGAGCCTTTTCGGTGGTGCCCAGTGACAGGACAAGGGGCAATGGGTATAAACTGGAACACAGGAAGTTCCACCTGAACATGAGGAAGAACTTCTTTACTGTGAGGGTGATGGAGCACTGGAACAGGCTGCCCAGAGAAGTTGTGGAATCTCCTTCTCTGGAGATATTCAAAACACACCTGGACTCGTTTCTGTGCAACCTTCTCTAGGGGCACCTGCTTTAGCAGGGAGTTGGACTAGATGATCTCCAGAGGTCCCTTCCAACCTCTACCATTCTGTGATTCTGTGATTCTGTGATACCAAGATTTCAAAAAAGCATAGGTTTCACAAGTTTGGGATGTTCCCATATCCACTCATAATGGCCTTTAATTAAGTCCATGTTACACATCCTATACAGTCATGACCCCATATTCAATCAGGCTATTACTTTAAATATGTTTTCTTCTATTTTTACATCCTTCTTTGAAGTAACAACCGCTGTTCCTATGCTCAGGAGGAGCAATATTTTTAATAAATAGATGGATAGATAGACAGATATAAATAGAGGTAGAGATATAGAGATGCAGATATATAGATTGTATAGGTATAGATACAGATGATATAGATGGTATAGATATAGATGTAGATATAAATATAGATAATATCCCCAGTTATCTTGGGTATAGACATCATCAAAACTGAAAAGGTATTGAATACAGAAAACTGGACATGCTTCAGAAGGGATAATTAAGCTGTCTTTACCAGAACACTAATCAGCTCAGCAGCTCTGCCCTCTTTAACCCATGAAGCTGCTGGTAAATTACTTTGAAAATTAAACCAGAACCACTACTTACTCAGAACTACTTTTGCACTGTCAACTGGGCTGGTGAAAGGATCTGAATTATAGAGAAAAAAATACAGCTTCAGTTCAATATGTGTTACAAGATTGAGGAACACAGTGATAGTTTCAGGGATGCTGCTCAGTGTAAGGGCAGACATTCTTCTGCCCAGTCTGCTAGATGGAGGTGTTATGAACATCTTGACACCCTGCCTCCTTTCCTGTGTCTCAGATTATGCACAAATAATTTAAAGCTAGGTCCTAAAAAAGACCTAAACACATCACAAAAATTCAAAAGCCTGAATGAGAGTCCTAGGTACCTTTATCAGATTCTTATTTTGAGAGATATTCATTTTTCAGCCAACCAGTGAAGCTGAAAACCATCAGAAGTTTTCATGCACAGAAAATGACTGCATAAGGCAGTCAGCAACTATTTGATGTAAAATGTAGAAATAATCTGCAGGAGTATGTTTCATTTAAAATATGCAGGCTCCAATTCCATACTTTCTCCACCATACATGCACATCTGTAAAGAGATCTTGACAGGTTTCTTAAACAGTTGAACAGCTTCAGTGGTGGATACAAGAAGTCCTTTACTCCACCTCAAATTATTTCATGGTATTGTGGCCCTGGCAAAGAAATTTGGAAATAGGTGTTTTGAGTCTCCATACGCAGAGTCAGGTATTGATTCATGTCTTGGGTGAGATATTTCCCATATCTTAGCTAAGCATGCTCAATTAATCAATGCAAGGAAAGAAGTATGATTGTCACATTCCACTTTTTTAGTGCATGTAGTCACAAAAAGTTCCCAACCTTCAATTCAGCTCTTCTGTATATATAGAGAGATAGATGGACCGATGGTGAATAGGAATGTGCTACAATGAAATATCGTTGAAAGACATAGAGTTTTCTTTTTTCCCAAAAAAAATTCAAGAAAATTTTTGAGCTAGAAAATCCATCTCCCGTTCAGATTTACAACCATTCCTTAAACAGACCATTAAAATCCTTGTGATCTTTATTGGGAGAAACTCATATGCTACTGAAGTATTGTAATGACAACTGCAGAGAGAATGTAGCACTTGACAAAGTGGCCCAAAACTTGCTGCTGGTTGCACGTACTCCCAGCACAGAGGAAAATGGTAGAGATTCCACGCCTAATACAAATCAAGCAGAGATAGTCAGCCAAAAATATCACGCTGTAGTGACTCACTTTACCTCAAGATTTTACTTGACCTTCTCTACAAAGTTAGCAGGAATCAATCGCTATCTGAGACTAAGAAATCTTTTGTCATTAAATCTTCATCTAACAAGACAGATACTGTAAAAACTTCATTTTTGACAGATCAGCATTTACTGACCCTCTGACCTTCTTTATTAATGCTTGCCCCCACAAAAAACCCCCAGCATATTTTCCATCATCTCTGTTGACTGTAATTTCCAAGTACTTTCATTTGAACTCTTATGGTAATGAACAGTAATTAGCATATTCTCTTAACTCGTCTTAGAATTTAATGTTGAACTCAGGCAAGCAGCAAGGACTATTAACTTTTATGAGTGTATAATGAGGGAGCAAAATCTCCAAATGTAAGTGACCTCCAAGATTTGTTTTGATTTCCAGACATTAAGAAATAAATAACTAGTTCATTATGTCATGTGGGGAATTTATTTGGGCAAATAAATCAGGCTATGTTAATTAAAAGTAACATCCCAACTTCTATAAAATCTGGCTTCAACTATTATTCAATTTGTTTACTATCAAACTGGTAACAAAATTTTAAAATTCAGACTTCCCAACAGAAAAATATCTTACAAGTACAGAAATCTCCCACTTCTGCTTCTCCCTTAACCTTGTTAGTTCTCTTGGACTAATACCTTCTGACTTTGAAATGCAATGTGTGATTTAGTTGTTCTAACACTAAAAAGAAGTGGGTTATCTTAGAGTAGATAAACAATCCAAACTTTTGCCGTCTAACAATCAAGACACCAGAAGCATCACTGTAAATTCCTGCTTAAGTCAAAATAGAGAGGCATCACTCCAAATGTTATTTCATCTTAAAACAGAGAGAAAATTATTTTTAGTTTCTATTGATGATTAGTTTTGTGCTGTCATAGCCACCTGAATCAGTGTGGTAGGTTCGCCTTGGCTGGACATCAGGTGCCCACCAAGCCACTCTGTCACTCCCCACCTGAACTGAACAGGGGGAGAAATATATGACAAAAGGCTCATGGGACAAAATAAGGACAGGGAGAATCACTCAACAATTACCATCACAAGCACAAAGCAGACTGGACTTCAGGAAATTAGTATAATTTATTACCAGTCAAATCAGAGTAAGGTAATGAGAAATAAAAAATAAATCTTAAAACTACCCCCACGACTAACTTCACTCCCGATTTCTCTACCTCCTCCCCCTGAGCAGTGCAGGAGGATGGGGAATGGGAGTTGTTGTCAGTTCATCACACATTGTTTCTGCTGATCCTTACTCCTCACTCTTTTCCCCCACTGCAGCATGGGGTCACTCTCACCAGATACAGTCTTCTGTGAACTTCTTCAGTGTGGGTCCTTCCCATGGGCTGCAGTTCTTCACAAACTGCTCTAGCATGGGTCCCCCGTGGGGTACAGTCCTTCATAAACGGACTGCTGCAGCATGGGTCCCCCATGGGGTCACAGGTCCTGCCAGAAGCCTGCTCCAGCACAGACCCTCCATTACATCACAGACACCTTCGGGTCCTCCATAGGCTGCAGGTGGGTATCTACTTCACCATGGATCTCCATGGGCTGCAGGGGAACAAACTGCTTCACCATGGTCTTCACAATGGGCTGCAGGAGAATCTCTGCTCCGATGCCTGGAGCACCTCCTCCCACTCCTTCTTTACTGTGCTTGGTGCCTGTGGATCTGTTGCTCTCACATACTTTCACTCTTACTTCTGGCTGCAATTTCATGGGATTTTTTTCCCACTTCTTAAACATGTTATCACAGAGGGGCTATAACCATCACTGATTGACTTGGCCTTGGCCAGCAACAAGCCTATCTTGGTGCCACCTGACATTGGCTCTATCCAACATAGAATCAGAGAATCATAGAATGGTAGGGGTCGGAACGGGCCTCTGGAGATGATCTAGACCAACCCCCCTGCTAAAGCAGGTTTGCCTAGAGCAGGGTGCACAGGAACGTGTCCAGGAGGGTTTTGAATATCTCCAGAGAAGGACACTCCACAACCTCCCTGGGCAGCCTGTGCCAGTGCTCCATCACCCTCACAGTAAAGAAGTTCCTCCTCATGTTCAGGTGGAACTTCCTGTGTTCCAGTTTGTGCCCATTGCCCCTTGTCCTGTTGCTGGGCACCACTGAGAAGAGTCTGACCCCATCCTCTTGACATCCACCCTTTAGATATTTGTGAGCATTGATCAGATCTCCTCTCAGCCTTCTCTTTTCCAGGCTGAACAGACCCAGCTCTCTCAGCCTTTCCTCATA
>VZSC01001953.1:100818-131014 GCA_013398225.1 Steatornis caripensis
TCTGAACCTCGTGACTCAACGGGAGGGCGCTCCTTATACCCTTTTCCCTAAACCCTGTATACATCACTCCAACTCGACACTGACCCAGTTTCCCCTATCCAACCACTGTAAAATCACTTCTCTCTGTGCTCTCCCCCCCATTCACTGTGACAGTTGCACCTAAGCACCACTCTGACCCAATTCCCTTTCACAATCCCTTCACACAGTAAGTAATAGAGTGAATCTTGCCATCGAATTCTGTAAAGTCGCGCTTTTTACAAACTCATATTAAAAATCACCTTTCCCTCATATCTTTGGTGGTGATTCTTTGAGCGACCGTTAAACCTTAACCATTCTCATCCTGCAACACCAGGTCATGATGAATGGCAGCACACCCTTCCAGTGAGTCAGCCGCTCCCCCCAGCTTTGAATCATCAGCAAACTTGCTGAGGGTACACTCTGTCCCTTCATCCAATTTGTTGATGAATATGTTCAACAGGACTGGACCCAGCACCAACCCCTGGGGAAGCTTCCAGCAGCTTCTCATAGAAGCTACCCCTGTAATCACCCTGCTACCTAAACCTTGCCAGGCAAATCCAAAACAGTCAGCTTATCATACTCTCAGACAAGTGTGAGAGAGAGGAGGCAGTGGAAGTATAATCCTTAGAGAAGTAATGGGTAAAAAGAGGTGCTTGAGCTGTAGCGTGGGCCTGGCTCTGGGTCCTCAGGTGATGAGCCTGCATGGAGCCACTGTGCCCCGAGTGTGATCATAGTGGAAGGGTGTGTGAGTGTGATTTTCACGTCTTGGTTTATGAGCTGACTGTACCCTAGTGTCTGAGACATAAGGAAGAAAGATTTTGAAGTGTAGTTTCTTTTTCTCTCTTTTTTTTTTTTTTACCTCTGCCTATTAAGTTCATTCTCCTGTGTTCCTTAATGTGGCTTTTCCATCTCACACTAAGTGTATCTGATGACATGACATTCACAGCTCCCCTTCTGAGAATAATTACATTTAGGATGATTATTTTACCATTATAGGTGCATTGCTAATGGCAATAATTAAAGTGTGAGCTTTCTAGGCCTTTTACATTTCTACTGGTAACTTCTGTGCGAGAGTTTATCGTAGAAGGGAAGCTCCTGCCTCTTTTTTTTGTGCCTCACCTCGCCATTTCAGACTCTATATCTGAAACAACAGATGACTTAATTGAAATGTGTTTTGTGCACTGTTGATTTTTTGGTATAAACCCTTCACTTCTATGGATTCTTCTCACACAGCAATGCATCACATTTTTTGCTAGATGGGCTAAAATATCTTCACTAAGCAATCGTTACTGGTTTTGCTTCATTTCAGATAAAACTTCTTGAAGTTAGTGGGAGATTTGCATGAGTAAGAACTCACTACAATTGAGCAAGACCTTGAGAGATTGACCCTTACTGAGACTGTTCTTGAGCTTTTTCACTACCTTTATATAGTTCATAGTTTTTCTTGTACTTCTTCCCAGACATAACAATAATATTCTTGTCTCACTGCTAGTCACTCAAACATAACCTATTGTCCTGGTTTGGGCCAGGTCAGAACTAATTTTCTTTTAGTAACTTTGCTTTTTAGTTAAGTCTCTTCTGAGAAGTTGTACTCTCTGAAATTAACTGCATGTTTTTTCCAGAGAGTAGCTGCTTCTAGCAGTGATAAGGCTCCGTGTTTATAGTTGGTGCTGGAACATCAGAAGCAATGGTATGCAGAAAGGCCCTTGCTTATAGTTATCCCTATGGAGACCAAGGTCAATGCTTGCTTCTGCTGACTTTCTTGTGCGCAGGAAATGAAAGAGCAGAGAAGTGGTCACACCTGCGACCCTGCAGTGGGGAGGAGTGGGTCGGGCAGGTGACCCAAACCTGACCAAAGGGAGTATTCCATCCCATACGCATCATACTCAGTGTAAAGCTGAGGATATCATGAGGGTCCTCCTCTCTTCTCCTGTGGCCGGCGTCCGAGGAGGACTCTGTCTGATTCTTCTGCCTTCGATCCCGATCCATGCATTCCTGAATCCAGCTCCTGCCTGCTGCTGCTGAGCACAGTCCAGGACTTTCTCAGGGCGTGCCCTGCAGTGTCCGGGTGACGTATTGGTCATCGGGGGGGGGGAGCTTGATACTGGCTTTGTACATATTTGTATATTTGTGTATATTTCATTATTATTATTATACATTATTACTGTAGGTAGATTAAAGCTGGTTTAACTTTTCTAACCCATAAGTCTCTTTCCCTTTTCTTTTCCCCCCCCCACTTTGGGGAGAGAGGGGGTTAACAAAAAGTGTCTATCATTCGTTTAATAACCAGCCCAGCTTTAAACCATGACACCTATGGAGTTTCAGAGCAATGTCATACCAAATCCACAGGAATCTCATAACTTACTTAATGTATTCCAGTCTAGTTCTCAGTAATCAAAGCCTCCTGTTTACCCAGGATTCTCCTATGTTTTATTTTTTATTTGCTCACCTATTTCACAGTGTAGCTATTTTTTCATTGGACAAATCTATGAATGTTAAAGTAATTAGTACCTTGTACCCATGCCAAGTGCAGTCAGTATCACATAATATTAGTTTGTCTAAAGGCCACTTTTTCTGTGACAAACCTTCTGCAAAGAACACGTCTTTCATTGCCAACCCACATGCAAATGTACTTGACTATAATTACTACAGCAACATAAAATGTCTAATAAAAAGAAATGACTGAATGAGGCATAATTATACATAAAACAACTTGAAGATTTAGTTTGCTCATTAACAAATACATTGAAATTCACTTATACCATAACTTCTTAGGGTTTTCTGGAAAATATCAAGTATCATTTTCACAAATAATGACTGGTTATGGAGGCTACAGAGAAGTAGGAATTATAATATCTAAAGGGTGGATGTCAAGAGGATGGGGCCAGACTCTTTTCAGTGGTGCCCAGCAACAGGACAAGGGGCAATGGGCACAAACTGGAACACAGGAAGTTCCACCTGAACATAAGGGAAAACGTCTTTACTGTGAGAGTGACCGAGTCCTGGCACAGGCTGCCCGGAGAGGTTGTGGAGTCTCCTTCTCTGGAGATAGTCAAAACTCACCTGGACACGTTCCTGTGCAACTTTCTCTAGGGGTACCTGCTTTGGCAGGGTGGGTTGGACTAGAGGTCCCTTCCAAATCCTGCCATTCTGTGATTCTGTGAAATTATGTGTGATATCGTGTTTGTTTCCTACACAGAGGTGCAATTTGGCTCCCAAACCATTTCACCATCTTTGACCTCAGATGACTGAACTTTTCCCATTAACTCTTTTACTGTAAATGGAAATAGCATTCTCCTGTTGTTAGTGACAAGGGCTGTATTCTGGCTAGGGCTGCATGCAGGCAGCTACTAGTAAGGGGAAATTTACAAGTATAATTCTGTATTGTCAGCACTCATACCACTGAAAACAATCCAGTTAAACAGATCTTCTGGGAAAGAGAAGCAGCAAAAACATCTAGTGGGTACATGTGAGCTGAACAATATTAAATCTAGTATCTAAATTTAATGAATTGCATACAGCTTCTCTTTAGGTCACTTTTTGGCAGAAAATTAATTTAATATACAAACGAGTAAGAAATAATCTTGACATGGTATTGCAAAACCTCGCTTTTCACTACGTTTTATCTATGGTATGATTTATAACACAATTCCACAGTACCAAGATCAGTAGTGATAATCTTGTACTTTCATATGGCATTTTGTTAGTTTATTTGGCACAGTTAAAAACAGTTTATAAAAGTCCTGAAACACATATCCCCTCCAAGTTCTTTACGGAGCTGTCTTCTATCTACTAGAATCGTTATCGCCATTTTACATTATGAGTAAACAGTGATACTGGTCTGCTGGGCAATACTCTTCCATCACTCTATGCAAGCTGAGAATACAACACATGCCTTGGATCAGGTCTCTGCCTCACTGCTGTCTTGGCCAGACACAATTTTTCTGTGCCAGCATTCATATAGAGGCCTCTTTGAGAGACTTGTCACCTCATTTAGGCCCTAGGGTCTCTGTAGGTACAGGGATTCATTCACATAGTAGGACTGGAGCAGTACCACTGTACAGGATATGTTTTTTGAGTTTGCAGATTTCAAATTTCCAGAAGCAGATGGGTTCTTGCAGTGGTTAATCACGTCAATGTGGCCTCAAAATCTTTCATAAATTCCTTCCTGCTGGTATGACCTGGGATATTGGAACTCCTCAAGAGTTCCTGCTCTGCTGTGGCACCTTATAACTGTGTGTTTTGGACATTCAGCTTTCAATTTCTTCTAAGGTGTTGAAAATGCTATCTGCCCAGCAGTATGCAAAGACATGTAGGTATTGATCCTGATAGATTATTGTTTGCTTTCAGGGATTGCAAAGGACTGGACCTTGAAATACAAGTAGCTGCTTCCTTTTGTCCATTCCTAATAATGTAGATAGAATAGGTAAGAGAGCTGAATGTGTAATTATGGATGTAAATTCTGAAATACATGCGAATGACAGGTTTTTCTCTTTGATCTTGTACTTCCAAAACCCCCTGTTTCTGTTTTGTCAGCAAAATGGCTATAAAAATCATAGGAAAAATCAAATCCTTGGAACTGCATATTTTTTGTTCAAGAAAATAACATTCTACCTCTTTACAGTGGTGTTGAAAGAATTCTCAAAGGAATTTGTGAATGATCTTAGAATATTTTAGGTTCTGACTCAATCCCAGAAAACAGGCTACATTTTGAAAAGTGAATAAGAATATACCTCAAACTGCTTTAGCCCAGGTGTTGGTATTCACAATGTGGCAAAGGCAGCTTCAGGTGTTGGGAATAGAATGCATGGTTCCCTTTCCTACATATCTCTGGTGGGTAGGAAGGTGTCAACTCATCTGTACTTCTGTTCCTCTTTGCCTTGTGGTCTGTTATCTGTGTAGGAGACTACCTCCAATTCACATGGAGCCTTCCATACCCTGGGACCCCAAATGCAGCTAATGACTTTACCTGTGGCTGTCATGCAAGTATCAGTTTTAAGGACAATCAGGTAGGAAACAAAATTAACTCAAAGACATTTATTGTTTAAAAAAGAAAGAAAAAAGATATCTCTTTATGGAATCTTAGACCTTTGATTCTCTTTCTCCTCTCCAAAATAATAGTTTTCAGCAGTAGGCAGGAACTTTATAATAATTTAAGTTTGGTACTGAAATAAGTGACATCAAAAGTGTCTGGTTGCAGGGATCACTACAAAGAATTGTCCCTTCTTTGTCACTATTACAGATCATTAGATGCCAATGCCTTAGCAGTAACAATGGTTCACAGGTAAGAGACTGAGGCTCTTGGAAATCCTAAAGGTGTTTATCATATTTTCAGCCAAGATACAGTAGTAAAATGTTAATAGCGTTAGGAATAATTGAATCCCTACCTATTACATATGGACTTGTTTGAAAGACCGTTATTTATTTGACAAATACTTAGCATAACAAATTAAGATAAGGTGACACATGAAAATAAAATAGGTAACTCAAAATGAAAGCTGAAATCAAAATTGAAGAGGTAAGATCAAGCCTATTTATATTGAACACTAGTAAAATGTTTTGATAAATGGAAGATTTTCAAAGGGCTGTAGAAAACTAAAGAAAAGAGAAAACCACAGATAATGTCAGAATTAATTGCAATTCAAGAGTTTATTCATGGGAGAAGGGTACAGTGCCCAGGGAGTCTACACAATGCTTTTGCATATGGCTATTTGTTTAGAAAAGGTACCTGGAAAATTTTCTTTAACTGGACAGATGTCCTAGTTAGAGCATTCCAGTAACTTTTTCCTGTATTATGATTATATTTGCTGAAGCATTGTGAAGGAGCCAGAACTTCGTCTTTGAACCATGTGTTCTCTCAAGAGTTTCATAGAAGAACAGGTGAAGTGAGCACAGATGTCTCAAGATAGATGGCTATGCAGAGTAAAAGACAGATATGTATGTCCTAGGGGAAGGGAAGAGATATAAGAGGAAGCAGATTTGAGTGCTTCAGTTTCACTATTAGCATGAGCAAATTTGAACACACTTGCAGCCTGTGGTGGTTTCAGCTGCATAGTTGGGGGATGGGGCAGCTTCTTGAAATAGGCTTCAGGGTATTTACTGCATAAGTAAAATTTATTGCTTCTTTTTTTTTATTGCTTGTCACTTTATTTGGGTCAGAATTCAACAAAGCATTTAAGCATTTCAAAGAGGTGAATGCTTCCATTGAATTAAAAGTTAAACATGCGCTTAAGAACTTTGCTAGTTCAAGGTCTTAATCATAAAAAGCTATAAATAGGGTACTGCAGCCATTTGTGTGAATCAGTAAGATTTACCTCTTTGAATCCCTTGAACATTGGGGCACAGTTTTAATACAAGGCCTTTGCCTTTATTATGAGAGGCAGTTCATTTCAGGGAAGTGCAAAACCATAAGCTACTGCTCTGTAGGCCATGTGGTATAGATTAATATGGAAATGAAACTGATAAACTGAAGCGGCTTCTAAGAGTGTGAGACTAAGTAGCTATATGAATGCATGGTAATTTAGGAGGATGATGAACCTCTTAATTACTGTTAGGATTTTTGGATATCAAAAAAATGTTCTATTTTTAGCTGAAGTATCAGATTTTGAGAGAAAAAATAAGGAAACGGTTGCAATTTAAAGTAAATAAAATAGAATGAGAGACCATATAAACACAGGAGCCATTTTTAAGACCTCAGCTCAAGCAATGATTTCTAATCAGTTCTAACTGGTTGTAGTAGACATGCAGCATTGCATTAATAAAGACAACTTGCAAAAGGGTACAACTTTATATGATGACTCACAACAAATGCTCTCAGCAGAACAGCTTTATAAAGCCAATTTCCTGTGAAATGAAATTCATAGTTTGCTACAGATGTTTTATTTTTAAATAAAAATATTCAGCCACAAGTAGCTGTGGAAGGAATATTTTACTCTTTTGGAAGAAAGCAAGAAAAACACCACATAAAACTCAATTGTGTAGCTTCAAATAGACTTTGTGTTCAAAGTAGTTGAAATGTTAAATTTGTGATGCTGACATTCTAAAATGCAGAATTTCAGACTCATGTTTTAAAGTTCAAGCTGGCCACTGTCAGAATCAAGATGATACATAAGAATTTCCTTGTCTTTGCCAGAATGCAAAATGATACAACTGCATAAAAGCGCTGCATAGTGGAAGCAACAGATTTTCTGTTTTTCATTACCTTAGTGTGTGGCATTCTGAAGTATTTTCAATGTGTGTGGTATTAGGCAAACTTAACTTTTGTAAAGTAAAATTCATACAAAATGTCCATTTTCCAAATTTCCAGTGACTCAGCAGTTATATAGGAAAAAACCAAAAAACTATGGGTCAGAAAAAATGTTGTGATAAATTGGGACAATGAATTTTGAAGGATCAGTGGAACAGTTGATTTGCAGCAGTCAGATCCATGTGTTTCACAGAGTTCTATTGTAGTTTTACATTTGACCATCCCAGGACAAAATCTGTGGGAAATTCTGGGCAGAATGACAAAGAAATGAGATTGGCATTCCTACTACACAGGTCAGAGTGAGATAGGTGCTTTAGAGGCCATTTTGTTTAGTTCCTCCATGACTAGGGTTTTGAAACAAATGTGTTTAGAACAGTTTCCTCTGCATGCAAAGAAGCCTCTGTGAAAGCTGTGTGTCTGCACTACAGACAAAAACTTACCGGTAAATGTGAATTGGTACGTTAGGCAACTTGGTATTTGTCCACCTTTCATGTGCATTAGACACAAATTTACCTGTTCTTCTTTATTTGCCAGTATATGACTGAATCCATATGAGGATTATCTTTGATGGACTATAGTTAACATATCACTTATTGGCCAGTAGGGAACAGGAGGAAATCTAATTAAAAACCTGATCATGTTCCAGACTAATGTGGTGCCAGAGTAAATTAATATATTCTACAACAGGTTTTAAAATATGCTTTGTTTAGTCTGCAATTCCTTTTATTTATGTCAGAGCCAAATAATAAACTACTTCGGTTGGAGAGCTGTTAATCCAGTTTTCTGACCCTGTTATATTTCAAGACACCAACATCCATCACCAGTTCCAATTGTAAAAGGAAATAGAAGTGCTTAGTAGCCAGCATGTTTTCTGCTACTTGCTGCGGCTTACATTATGCAAGATGAAAAGTTAATCATACTTTCTTCTTGTTTGATGCAATTGCTATATATCATACTACGGGGATATTTGAAGCTACTGGAGTTGAAAGAATCTCTGCTTCATCGTATTTCTATGAATACTGTTTTCATGTGTTATAACGCTGATGCTATACTTACTGGAGAAATTAAATTTTATAAAGCTACTTTCAGTAGTACCTTAGGGTGACATTAGAGAGATAATTGTACTAGCCAGTTATGAAATCCATAGCCATAATAATCTATACTTGTCTGATGTTTTAGGAGTGTCAAATGCAGAACCATTATAAAGTACATGTGTTCTGCATACTTAGTTAAACAGGCTTAAACATTCCTTTAACATAAAAAAAAACCCCAAAACCATGAGAGGTATGGATAGAAAATCCTACAAAATTATGCCTTTACATCATCTTTCATATGCAATTAAGTAAAGGAATAACCTGAATGGGAATTATCATGTGGTCCATTGATAATGAGAGAATAGTGAAATCCCAGTAAAGGTGCTCTTGTCTCCATGTTAACTATTTACCTATTGATATTTTTAATGAGATGAACCAATTGGACTGACAATTCAGGGAGTGAATGTCAATGGGAAAAACAAAACAAAACAATGTAATGGGGAGGAAAAAATTGATATGATAAGAAGAGATGTAACAAAGGAGGACTAAAAGGGGCTTAAGAAAAGTCAATTTTCTATCTTAAGGTTGACAATAAGGAAAGACTGCATTTCTCCCTTGATGTTTGTGCAATCCTTTCCTGACATCTGTGAGGATTGTCTGTGGAAAGTATGCAATTTTAGTTTGTGTCATACAGACTGCTGCTTGCGACCTGAAGAGTGTCATTCTGTAGTTATTCTTCAGTTCTAGCTTTCTGACTTACAAATCCTCATTGCTTATTTGGGTTCCAGTCAGAGCTGTGCTATCATTGTAGCCCATTTGAATTCTTCTAGAAATGTCAGTCCTCTGAAATTGCTTGGCAAGCAGAACTGGTTGGAATTTGGATTGATTTAATTTCACTTTAATTTGAAGAAGATGAATGTTAGCCCTTTGACTGATTCTAGGAAGTGTTTCTAGCAAACTGTCGTTAGTTTTCAAGGTCAGGTTATAGAGGGAATCGATACAGTATATTTTCTAAAAGATGCCACATTGGCTGAAATCTTCTCTGTCTCTGAGGAACCAGTCACGCAGTAATAAAAACATTTTTAAACTACTTCAACAACGTATCTTTATTGTGAACTACTGGAAGAGCTGGAAGCATCCTAGCCAGTAAGTGGAAACAGTGCACTCCTAAGCCATGAGGATAGAGTGTCCCAGTTCAGTTTGATGCAGGAGTGATTTTTAATGCATCCAGACACTCTGCTGTAATATGAGATTTCAAGTATCTTACCATTAAATCCTATCTCCCATTTTAAAAGCATGCAAAATGTCATTTATGCTGTATTTTATAGCTTTTTGGTGGCTTTTCCTGGTACTTGGATGCCTAGAATATTAGGTGTCCATAAATTATCTAGTAGTCATGTGCAATGAATCATATATGGTGTCGGAATGCATCAGACATACTCTGCAAAAAGATGTGCTTATGCAAAATAACTGTGTTCATGCATGATTTCTCTTACTGGGACCACAGAGGCCCCAATAAGCTATGATTTCCCAAATCCTTAGCCAATGCAGAGTGGAAGGCTACTTCTTTGTTCTTTCCAAAACTCTTGTTGTGCTGCTGTTTTGCAGCTGTTAAGAGTTGCTCAGTGGGCCAGATAGGCCACAGAACAATTCAGTTCAATTTTGAATTCAGTTCAGTTTTGAATTTTGGTGTCAAGAAGAAACAACAGAATTGTCTGTGATCTGTTGACAGATACTGTAGAGAAAATAGGGACCACTTACTTCAAGGTGTAATTCATAACATTTAAACAAATTGACAGGTTTTTAGGACTTTACCATATGTTCTATGCATTCCAGAATGTATCCTGTCAGTCCCTTAGGGGTGTGAGATACTGTTGTGAAGGCACCCACAAAATAAGACAGGGCAGGTGCTTAAAATGAGATTTATTCTAACAAAAACTACTTAGCACTCCAAAAAACAAGAAGAAACCACAAGTTCAGATGTCAGGTGGGAGTAATACTACACCGTCAACTCAAGAATTCCTAAGTTTTCACCAACAGTCCTTTAGGATGATGACCCAAAATCTGCAATAACTCCCTCATAAAATGAGGGCTTTCAATCCCAGGCAAGTTACCTTGGGTGGCATCCTGATCCAGGGGAGAGTATCCAACTGCAGTCCCGCTGCTCTGAGGAGGATTGACTCAGCTCTGACATCCAGCGGGGCTCCATTTATACCCTCATCAAATCTGATCTGTGGTCAGTCCTGATGGACTGGGGGCCCCATTCTCGAGGGACTGTGAGCCTGGCAACAGCCATCATAATCATGCCAAAAAGTGAGGTAATCATGTTTCAACAGCCAGAAAGCCCTGGTCTACGCCAAGTCCTTTGGGAAGCTTCAGTCTTTGTGTGTTTATCTGCCACAAGTATGCAGTTTGAGATGATTCTGGCTATCTTTCCTGTCAAGGCTCAAACACTGATTGTCATATGTTAAAGGTAGAAATGCCTGAAAAATTAAACACACATACATTCTTTCAAATCTATATTTAAAAATACATGACTTGCCAAACAGATTTTTGAGAGGAAAGCATGCCATCCTTACTATCTCCTTGATTCTGCTTTATGTGGAGAATACCTTTCATTCAAGGCCAATAATGTGAAGTATAGACACCATTAATATAATATATGTGAGATCTCTCTATCAAGCTTTGCTGCAATTAGAATTTGTTCAACCTAAAATTTATTTCTTGGCCAATAGAGGTAATATTTAGTCACTAGTAACAGTACTATCGGTTTTTATTGTAGTGGTTTGAGCCCAGCCAGCAACTAAGTACAGGTGGGATGGGGAGGAAACGTAATGAAACCTCGTGGGTCAAGACAAGGATGGGGAGGGTTCACTTACCAGTTATGGTCACAGGCAAAAACCAGACTTAACTTGGGGAAAAAAAATCAATGTAATCGGTTATCAATCAAAGCAGAGTAGGATAAGGAGATGGTAGAAGGCAGATCTTATAAGCAAACACCTTCCCCCACCTCTCCCTCCTTCCCAGGCCCAAGTCCGCTCTCTCCTGATGTCTCTCCCTCCTCTCCCGTCAGCAGCGCAGGGGGACAGGGAATCGGGGTGCAGTCAGTTCACCAAAGATTATCCCTGCAGCTCCTTCCTCCTCAGGAGGGTAGGGCTCCTCACAGACTTCCTTTGCTCCAGCGTGGGGTCTCTCCCATGACAGTCATTCGCGAACCCCTCCGATGAGTCCTTCCCACGTGGTGCAGTCCCTCAGAAATGGACCACCCCAGTGCAGGCTGCTCACAGAGTCACGTCCTTCTTCGGGCTCAGTCATCATCCCTGGCATGGGGAGTCCATGGAGCAGTCCATCTCTGCTCCACTGTAGTCGTTCACGGACTGCTGTACTGTGATCCTCCTTGGGCTGCACCGGCACACACAGCCTGCCCTCTCCCCGTGGGCTGCAGGGGAATCTCCACTCCGTCCACCTCCTCCCCCCTCCTTCCTCACTGACTCCGGGTATCTGCACAGGTGTTTCCCTCTCATGTCCCTCCTCCTTCTGCTGCAGGTCTCAACAGGCATTTATTAGTCCTGTCCCTTTCTTACACATGTTATTGTAGAGGCACATCTATTTTCCCTAAATAGCCTGGACTCAGCTCAAGGCGGGTCTGACTTGGAGCTGGGGGAGCTTCAAGCAGCTTCTTACAGAGGCCACTTTCCTGTGTAGTTCCTTCACCTGCTACCAAAGTTCTTCCACACATACTCAACACAATTATCTTCATAAATTTCTTTACATGAAGAAATAAGCTGATTTGGAACATAACATTGTTCTTTTATGTGTGGCATTTTCTTGCATAGTCTAAAAATTAGTTTAGTTTCTTGGCCTTAATACAATTGTTTTCTGCTGAAAACTATACAATCATTTTTATTTGTCTTTCTTGAGAATATGGGGGAGTCTAAAATATATTTGCTTGTAATTATCAGAACTGTTCATGAGCTAAAAAGCAATGTAGGATGCCTTACCAGTTATCTTCCTTTATTTTGATCACATAGAAAAGTATTCTGCTATTAGCAACCACTGCTTCCTCCCTGAACTTTGAACTTCTAAGAAAAACTTGCAGCAATAGCATAAAATGGGAAAAGTTCATGTCTGTAAAAGTGCCAATTAGGCAATGCCCCACTGCATGTTGAACAGGATCCAGGGTCCAAGTGCCAGCTGTGCTGTTTCAGACAACAAATTCATTACCTGTGCTGGGCAGAGGTGCTTTGGGTTCTTAGCCTCAAGGTGATAGGTAAAGGGGAACATCCGTACAGATATACCTCTATTTTCTAGCAAGTGTAGATGAATCTTCTCAGAGTGCTATTTTTCTATTTTTGGTTTATTTGGCTTTTTTCCTCTGTTATTGATTTCCTTCTCTCCACAGGAAAAGTAACCAAAGTAATAATAATTAGAAATAGAGAGGATAAATGCAGCAGACAGCATAAATGAAGTAATCTAGAGAAAGTGAAATTCTACAAAATGTGTCAGAAAGATAGTCTGTACTGTGCACTCTCTGTTTTGGAGATATAAGCTATCTGCATGTACTATAGACTTCAATAGTGGTAGAAGATACTCTTCAGGTTTGGTCCTAGGAATTAAAATTAGGAAACACAGAGGATAATTTCACAACATTCAGTAAGCAGTGGTTAGTTCACTTTCTAATTATGGGATATTAATAACATTAATTTGGATTGCTCAGATATGTAATTATACTGCTAAATCTGAGCAATTGTAGGGCTAACTGTACAGTGTTGCTTGGTAATACAGAATTGCCATTTTGTTCATAATATTGTCTTATGTGCAGTATTTTAAAACTACTCTACCTGTCAGTCATTTATCACAATGGATTTTACTCTTAACTACTTAAAGGGTTTGTATGAAACAACAAACCCTTTTAAAATCGTGGAAACAGAAAAAACTAATAGAAAAATTTTTAAATTTGAAAGGAGACATCTTTTTTGTTTTGACAAATATTTTATTGTCAAGCCTTAAAAATTAAATTTGAAAATACTGTTTTTAAACCAAGAAGAAGAAACAACCTTCGGTAATCTTGACCAATGAACTCTTAATTCTAAATGTTTCTGATATCCTTTCTAGATCAGAATTGCCTCTTAACAACAAAAATATGGGTAAACACTGTTTTTTCATTGCTTGATATATTAAAATAAAAAACCAGGAAATTTCTCATATTCATCAACAATTATTGTATTCCTATTGTATTCAAAAAATAATAAATGTATGTTTATACAAAATACATACTGCATATAGCAAAACACAACCATTACCAGATAAGATGAGCTCAAATTTGATTAAAAGTATTTAATCAACTATACAACCATCAATTGAATGCCATTTTCTAGCAGAAAATTCTCATGCCCCATCTGCTCATTATCTCATAAACTTCTATCTTACATGTCTGGCATTTGTAAAAGTAATAACTACTTGGCCTCCCCCCACCCCTATTTCATGCACTGATAAAACACATGTAAGATTGTCTTGGTTTTACTCAGCTTGGTAGGTACACTTCAAACTTTACTCTTGATTTCCTGTCTGTTGCTTCTGTTTAAGACAACTTATTCCCATTTACAAAGATCATTCTTTTTTTCCTTCCTCTCCTTACCTAGAAACTCAAATGTATTTATATTATAGTTATACAAGTATTTTCTTGTTATCATTATAGTATTTCAGCTAGTTTTTTGGGTAGTTGTTAGATATCCCAGATATTGCATGATTTGATACCAGATTACGGTGAGTGTGTGTAACATTAAAATGGAAGACTTATTTAGAATGAAAGTACTTTTCATTGTGCATTTGTTTAACTGTGTTGTTCTCTTCATGTCCCGTCTATCTTTCCTACTCTTCCCAATGCTCACTCTTCTGATTGTGTAGGTTTATTGTGAATTTCTGGTGAAGGATAAAATAATGTCTGAGAAGTGAAAATTAATATTTTGTCAGTCATTTAAGCTAATGTCCACTCAGGAGAAGGAGGAATTTCTCAACTAATTGTTTAACAACCAGATCTGAGGTACACCTGTACTGCTAATTTAGTACAGACTAGCATTAGTCCAGAGCTCACTGACAGCTAATTTATTAGTAAATTGCTTCATTGACTCTCTTAACATTTGAATGAACTCAAGTTCTGCACTTCCCTAATGAATGGAGGCATGGTCTTTATCCCACGCAACATTTAACTTCTGGCTGATAATAAAACTGAGTATCAAAGCCAGAAAGACTTGATTTGGAATTAGAACCCAGGATTGATTCAGAATGTAGTTGCTGAACTTCAGCAGGAGGATTGTTGTGGATGTGCTGACCATGATGCTGGTATTGTGTGAAGAATAGGACTCTTTCAGATGGTGCAAATTTTTTAATTTTTATGGGTCTTAACTGTGTACAACAAGGCTTTACAAGTTATAGTTGTATTTAAGGCATATGAAGAAGTAAGTTTTCACTGGTTTGAGTTACCAAACCTGACTTTGTTTCCCAGCCAGTTGTCTATCATCTCATTTGCATTGGGTATAGTAAATTAGAGTCCTTTAAAAACTTTAGATCAGTGTTTTCTAAAAATAGCTAACTTGCAAAAGATTGCTTTCATAGGATGTGCACCTGCTTATGCATACTGGTGCTGGAAGTGCTTTAGAACTCTTAACAAAAAGTGGCCCTGTTCTCCACTAAACGAACATACTCCTTTCCAGGCTGTATTGGACTAGTCCTCTATCTCTAGATTGCTGTGAATGAGCTGCAAACCAACTACTGTTAATCAGACTTCCTAGGCTTTACAAGGCATAGCTGAAGGAAAGAGGAAAGGCAGCTTACCTCACAGAGCTGCCAGCTTTATTAAAAGGGAAATACTGTAACAACGTTTTGTTGATGACTGCTATGAATCTAATGTTCCCTTGTGTTTTCCTTCTGCTTTGTACTAGTTATTCTGACAGCCAGACTCAACACTTCCATAGATAAAATCTATTGTTCCGTGCATATGTATTTTGAAAATGGGCTTTTGAATTGTAATTATACTTTAAAATGATGCTGTTTGCAGGTTGAATTTATGTTAAAGTTAAATCAGGAGAATCTGAAAAACCATCTGCTCACAAAAAGCAGCCAATAAAATTACAATATTTCTTCTTTGTATTCCATCAATCAGCTATCCAAATATGTGACTAGATCAAGGGAAAAATCTGGTTTAAGCAGGTTTGTATACTTATGTGACGGAAGTATTAATATCACATAAAAATCCATTGGGGGCATAATCTTAGAGATGTATGGTATATATGGTATTTATTATGGTTTTGCCAAAAACTGTGGACAAATGAATTGGCATATAACCAAAAGAAAACCAACCCCAATATTGGCTTTCTGTGTCTTAGAGGTGAAAAAATATCTTTTTATTTTTCTTCAAAGAAAAAAATATATTTTCAATAGTTACAAAACAGTTTTAGGTGTATTGTTTCCACTGCCACATCCCAAAATAAGTTCTTTGGTAATCTGTACGAACTAAACTTTCACCGTGCAGATGTAGCCCACTGCCCCACCACCCCAACCAAGCAGCTCATCTCATGCTGCCCAAGTGTTCTTGGAAAAGACATTTTAGCTGTTTTCGTTCTCTGGGTGGCAGTATGGATTCAGAACTGTAGATAAATACAGACAGGTAAAGATGACATACATTCTGTAACTGGTCTCTGGAGGTGATACTTCTGGAGAGGTACTGAGAATTCCCAGCTATTTGTAAACCTCAGCCACTCACAGTTTTGGTTTAAGGAGAAAAGCAGTGGTTCAAGGACGTTGCCTGCTGGAGCTTGTGGTTTTTACAGTACAGGAGAAGTGCAAACAAGAATGCAGCAAGATGTGTGGAAGTTTGTTGTCAGAACACAGAAAGTCTATAGTCAAGCTGACTCTTGACTTAGGATCTTAAAGTTATGCTCGAGCTTCTAATGTGTTGTAATTTTTTTTCCTGAATGGAGCTTTGCTTAAATCTTATTTAATTCACCTTTCTGTTTTCAGCAGATCATAACTTTATCTTATTGGGAGCTTTTGTTTGCTTGCAAAAAATCAAGTATAAATTAACCACTTCCTCTCCACCCCTCCTCCCTGAGTCCTCATTTGAATAGTTACAGGTTTTGTGTAAGCTTCACTCTGAACTTGTTGCATTGATGTCTTTGGAATGCAGAATACTGGCAAAGAGTGATAAAGTTCATGTAATGCCCAAGCATTTCAAAATTATTGTGTAATAAGTCTTCACCATTACAGGTTGGTTCCACATTCATGTCCCAGCTAAACACTTCCTTGAAAGGGAACTGAGAAGTTAACGAACACATGCATTGCATGTTCACCATCTCTTTAAATAAGAGCTTAAATCATCACTGCTGTAAAACTTCAAAAGGTGTTTTTTCACTATTTATACAGTTCTTCCCCTTTTTGTCTCCCCCTGCCCCTCAAATGTAGAAGACTGAAATCATTGAAACGTTATTTTTTTCCCATTTGTTGTTTGTCTTGCCTTCAAGGTATCTGGACTTGGGTAGAAAACTTTGTATAGGAACACGCTGGATGTTTGTTTTTAAAGCAATTATTTCTCTTTTTTTTTTTGTAATGTCAAATTTCTACTAGCTCCTGCAATGTCATCCTGTTAATTTCTGCTCCAAGCAGTTTGGATTTAAACTATATTGTAAATCTAAGTCACTGTTGTACTATCGTATTGTTGATGGCTTGATGATGGGTATAATGGATTATTTATTGTGTGTGTGTGCGTACAAAATATAGAGTGGAAATGAGGTAAGGCAAAGAGTTGCTTGTAATTGGTTTTTTCCCCTTGTGTACTCCCAAAATTATGGAGTGCAAACTGTGCACAGATTAATGTTTCACCAGTTGAGTTGCTTTTTATTAGAAACATGTTCTGATCCTTTCTAGGTGTCTTATCACAAAGGATTTGCTTGAAAATAAAAAATCAAGAACTGAAACTCAAGGGAACTGACCTTCACTTGTTGAAGGTCTAATGCAATTCTCAGATGACACAGGGTAACAGATATGGCTAGTGGGATAGCTGAGCCATGGAAAGGCTAGCATGAATATGGAATATGCAAGCAAGATACTTTAAAGGAAACAGAAGTATTGGTAACCATCCATGAATATCCATGGTGGGAAAGGAGGCATAAGCCTTAGTGAGAAGACAAAACTGCTTGAAGGATGATTTGAGAGCAAGTACAGATGGATGTTCACAACTACTTTCAGTAGGAAGACTAGGAATTAGGAGGCTTCTTTTAACATTTCTACAAATCGCACTATTAAAAAAAAGTGACTATCATTTCTAATGATGGAGCTTGATAAAGCTTTTGGAATGGACTAGCTAACAAAATAGGGAATTACTGAAGAAAGGAAATAAGGTTTGTGATGTGAACCCTCAGGTGCTGGATGTGTTGGTAAAACGGTGGCAAGTGGAGGGTGTTAAGAGCGATTATGTTGATGTTTGTGCTGTATTTCTTTTGTGTTAACTCACAATTAAGGGCTTCTGCTGGTTATCTACTGGCAACCAGAAAAGATTCCTCTCTCTCCTTTTGGTACATAATGTGGCTTCCAGGGTTTATGTTAGAATTGTCATTTATTTGCTTACTGTTTTCTTGTTTTGTTGTGTTTTCTGTTATATTTAAGCACAAATACAGAACAAAAGTGGGGTGCATCTTGGGGCTGTTTTCTGGCTTTGTTTGGTCTCCCTTCCATTAGGGAAAGACATAACATCCTTGCTAGCACTTTTCAGGAGTTTTAGCAAGCAAGTCCTTAGTGATTGAAAAAAATCTAATACGCCCATCTTGTACGATGAAGTGCTTTAAAATGGCTAATAAAAGGAGTTACAACTAGTCTCTAATGGTCTGCTGTATTTCACTATGAGCTCTTCAGTCTTCAACTCTTTGCTTTTCAATTCAAGGATCTAACCATATTACCCTTCCAAACCATGAATTCATATCTTCATCCCACATCACTGAAGGAAAAAGGCTTTTTATTGTACTGTTACCAGGACAGGGATGTAACCATAAAAAAAAAAAAAGAAACAAAAAACCCCATAAAAAGGTACCAGCATTTAGACATTAGCAAAAGGGGTTGTCTGAACTAGAACAGAAAGACTTTTCTGTTTGCTCAGCCTTATACTTACTCATCATTCATGTGGATGACTTCTGTAGCTGTCAGCAGGATATCTCCCTGCACAAGTAGAAGGCTGACATTTAGTACCAATTCTATCAAGGTGCAAAATGTATTGTCACAGATTTTTTCCTTGCTCTACAAATTATCCTATATTCCCTTTGTAGAACAAATGTGATATAGATTCCAAATGGCTGTGACAATTAGGCAGGAAGGATATTTCTTTGGTGATTTTGAATTATTACATGAATAATGGTGGCTTTTCTTGCATGTTGGAGTTTATGAGAAGCTGCTATTTGAGTGATGTGGTTTAAGCATTATTATGAATGTTGAATCCAATTCTCCTGGGCAACATTACTGTCTTATACTTCCTTAGTTCCCATATATCCACCTTTTTGTGCTTGTTAAACGTGGGTATCCTTAGTTCAGTATAACCTGGTAGACACTGTTCAGCCATCGGTATAAGCATAGGATATCTCAGTCTAGAAGAATTGCCTAAATTGCAGATTTTTTCTCGCTAATGATGAAGTAGCACAAATTGCAAAAGCAGTTAAAAAGCTGATTATCCTGGAGGCAATTAATTTAAAAAGCCAGAGAAAGAGAAAAGATACAGCATATTTCTCAGTCACTGTGATTTTGCCACACTGGAGACCAGAAAAACAAATATTCTCCTAGTAGATGTGTGTATCTACTTAGTATATGTAAATTATGTATGTATACATAAAACAAGCCATTTACAATAGAATAGTGATGCTGAACTTTGTTTCCCACTGTAGTCCATGGGGAATGTATTCAGGTATACGTGTATCAGAGGAAAGTTTGTCTAATAATGTTTTGCTAGATGTATATGGTATATGCAGAGGAAGAAGTATTTTAAAGGAAGAGCAAGATTTGCCCAGTCTCATGGGCTGATCTTAAGTCTCACTAACTTGAAGCCTGTCTTTCATGTTCAATGGATGCTGTGGTTGCATTGAATGTACATAAAGTACATGATGATCTTGACTGCTTCACGGCTTCATGTGCCAGATACATTTGATAAAATCCATGGTTAGTTACATCTAGCAAAAGAAAATGGAAAACACTATAGTGAAGATACAGGTTTTTCTGTTAATGAGACTCCAAGCTTATTCTATTATTAAAATGTATTCTCCAGGAGCAGCAGTCTACTTCCATGCTGCCCCACTCATCTCGAAATTACTTGATTAGCTTAAGTATGTGCTTTTAAATATCTCCATCAACTGTCAAAATTCATTCAATATCTATCCCATTATATATCAAGTTTCAGCAAAGCTGAGCAGTTCACCAACAATAACTCTGCGGTGGTGTTAATTTTCTTCAGAAAATGCTGGCAATAAAGGTAAATTCCTTCTTTCTAGATTCCTTATTTAAATAAGGGTATGCCAGCTCCAGTGACATGTCTGTGAGGTTACTTCTCATCAAACAGAATAAAAGATGGAAATTACAGGCTCTATTATATACACCCAAGTAAAATGTAGGGCCCATCAGCAATTCCATTGGAGCTGATGAATATTTGCTGTTGACTTCACTGGGAGTAAGATAAGGGGACCTGTGTAATTTATAGAGAGATTCTTAATGCATGTGGTTTCCTTTCATCTGTCTCAGTGCAATTACATTGATCCAGACATTAGATTGTGGCATGTCTTTCTTTATTAATGAGTGGCTGACCTCGGCAAAGATTTTTAGCCTATTTTGACTGCAAAAATGCCATTTTATACAGCCCACAATGTGTCTGCACTATCTTGTTCTCCTATGAGCGCTCTGGAGTATTAGAGAAATCGGTAATAGTGACCCTTTTGCCCTGTGGTTCTTATCTGCTTAATACTATTGAATTTGGAGGGACACAAGACTGTTATAAATTTAGAATTTGAAAGAGTACTGTGTCTCTATTTTTTTCATAAGATGGACTCTCATTCATAATTACTCAATCTATCTCTGACATAATTAATAGTTATGATAGTCTCAATTTATTTAGACATATCTACAGGTATATCTATATATGCAGGTCTATAATAAGAATAATGACCTGAACACACCTTTCTATTTTGACTTGCTGATTGTTAGTGTTATGCTATTACTTTTACTGGATTTATAAATGAACCCTGTAATAACATGGGGAAATTGCATATAATGGCTAGGTAATATGTAATTTTCTTAAAGCACTCATGTATTTTAAAGCAGATTTTGTTTAAGGGAGTAAGTTTAAACTGTTCTTTAGATTTAAGTGCTATGTGGAAAAGTTTGCTTTGTTCTGTTTTTCAGGATATTGATTTAAAGTTTTTATTAGGTCAACTAATGACATATCACAGAGTAGCTGCATGAGACTTGAGTCCTGATCTTGATAACAGAATTCGTTTAATTTCTGAAGCCTTAATTTACAGCATTAAATAACATATCAAAGCATTAAATAACATATCATACTTCCACTGAATTAAAGCCTGTGTGTAAGAATATCTGAATAAGGTCCAACACCTTAAAAAACAGATGAACACAAGCAAAGGCTGGAATACCCATGTCTGTTTAAATCAAAGGCCTGGGCAGCCTCATCAAAGGCCTTAATAGCAGCACTTAGATAAAATGCTTCCATTTTAATCTTTATGGCCTAGATTCTTGTAGTCATTCTATATTCATGTTCTAGTGGAATAGATTAAAATTATCTTCCTTAAAATATTCTTTTTAGGTAGTTAATAAACACTTTTGTGTTCGTATTATATGAAGATCTAGGAATTATAGTGCATATAATCCAACAGTGTAGTGCATACCTTTTCAAATTGATCATAGTAAAGCATTTGCAGTTTTGACTAGAAAAACAATGGATTCAGAGATTAAGTTTACAAACGTGTAACATGATGCTTTTGGATAGAAACAAATCTATCTGTTGCAAGATAATCACTAAATGATGAAGTAAAACATTTTTTTCCCTCCACTTATTCATATTTAAGTTAAACATAGTAGTTGAAAATATTGGATAATTTTATAATTTTAATGTTCTGCCTGTCCTTCCACAAAGATAGGATAGCTACTCAGTTTTTAATGAACACTTTGCAGGAATGATACCTTTGGGATTAACAATTTGGAGGACACATAAAGAGTAGTGCAGGATAGACAGGACTGTGTTTGTGTCCAAATTGATGTTAAATGATACAAGCAGAAACCAAATTAAAATTGCAGTTAAATGGAATTAATTGAAATTTGTTATTTGTTTGTCAGGAGTCACACTGAATATTTAGAAGATATCACCCATTTTGAGCCACGTAGTAAATATGGTTTAAAAAAGTAGGACGCATGTCTGCCAGCAGACATAATTTCTTTTTTGGGGAGAGCTCTATGTTGTGGAATTTCTTTTTCAGGTATCATTCTGTTAACTTGTGAAAAGGTGGGTTTGAGGGATGCCTTTGGAAGATCTCTCAATTTGAAGGTTTCAGCTCCCCCTTGAGTTGCATGGGTTTTTAAAATTTTTAGTGTCTTTTGTGATATGCAGGAAGATAATATAAGACCAGGATCATCAACATCTGGGACAGATGCCAAACTAGGTGGATTTGTATTTTAAGAGCAATATAGCTCAATTTCTCCCTTTTCTGTATTATGAATGCAGGTAGTGTCATGCAGGTAGAATGCAGAAAGTGCTTCTGTGTGTTCTCATTCTGTGAGCTGTGAGAAAGAGCAGCAACCACGTGCTTGCTCCTGCCATGCTCCAGACTTGGTGGAAGTCAAAAGCCCCTGTCCTAGAGGCACAGCAATGATAACTGACAGTATCTTGCTTCTCCCAAGCTTTGCTGTATTTCTGCCAATGTAGTCCTCTAAACTGAAAAACTGTAAACCTCTAAACTGAAAAAAGATTATCGTCTGGCACAGCATCCACATTTGCTGCTGATCCTTGTTTTGCAAGGGTGAATTGTTTCCCGAGATAATGATATTTTTCTCTCCATTTGTTGCCCTCTTTAAGCACTTTTATGACAACCCTGCTATGATTTAACTCTTCTATACTGTCACAGTGGTTTTCGTTAATAAATGTAAGGCCTTTGATTACTGTATACTGTCTAAAATACCTCCTGGAGATCAGTTTGATTATACTCATGTAAAACGTAAATAGCTGTTCTGGAGCTGGTTATTACTGGCACATATTAGTGTTTCCAGGCCTCCCTCCTCATGTGGAAAAGTAGCCAATATTTGGTTGGAGTTTTTACATTCCAAATGCTTACTTAGCATAAAATTCACTTGTGTGAAGGATTGCTTGGATATGACAGATGGCATATTCTGCATGATGTAAAAGCAGTTTGGGGACAGAATTAATTGTTTTTTAAAAAACCCACCTTTTTATCAATAGGTGATTGGCAGATTATTTCTACACACCACTTTTTTTTCTTCAGAATTTTTATGGTTTCAACACAGTCCTTTTTATTTATTTTCATTCTTCTCTGAAAATATTAATGCTTGCCATCTTGTGGGCTTTTTTCCCCAATGCTCAGTGCAATTCTGTTTGGTTTTTTATTTGGCTTGTGAATAATTTTTCAGGCTGTATCTAGCTTCTGCCCCAAATTAAACACAACAGGCCAGAGAGAAGAAGAGCAAGTAGATCTGAAGTTGTAATAAGTGCTATTATAGAAACAAACAGCAATTCTGAGGGATCTGACAGGATGGATTAGTCCACTCACCTGTGCAATACAAGACAAGCTATGACTATTCATGTCAAATGATTGCCTAACTTCCTCAATATGCTAGCAATGGAGATTTCATACTGCTTGAAGGAAATCTATTCCATTGCTTTGCTACTCTTACAATTAGAAAGTTTTCGTACTTACAAACACAAATCTTTCTTGCTAAAATCTAAAATCTGTTGCTTCTCTTCTTTTTTATAATGGGTAAGAAATAAAGATTTTTTTCTTTTTTTCTTTAAAGCAACCCATTATGTACTCAACGTGTGTTATTTACAGATTGCAGTAGCAAAAGACTTGATGGTTAGGGAGTCTTGCTCCCAGTTCTTCAGAGCCACTCCATGCCTACTGGATTCATGCAGCATTCAGAACAATGTTATAGTGATGGCATGCTAAAACTAATTCAAATTTAGATTTATAACCAAGTTTTTATTTCAGACCTTCGCAGCGTCAAGACTATATCTTAAGCATGTACTGTAGCACTAATACAACTTGTTAGATCAATCAAAATGATTGACAGGAAATAACCTAGTGTTGTGGTTCCACAAGCTCTCTTCAGGTTTGAAATAAAAGCTGCAAATTTGAAAGTTAAATAAACAATCAGAATTTTGTTTTTAGTCTGAATGATTAATATGTCTAGTTAAACTACATGAGAGAAGAAGCTATTGCTACCCATGGAGCAGAAGTAGACCTTAGTGTGGAAAGGTATTTCAAAACACTTTCCTTCTCTAATAGAAAACATGAAAAAAAGGTAATTTATTGCTTGTGGAACATGAAAAATTTACTGTGAAAAAGAGTGGTTTAATGGATTAAAATGTGGTTGAAATTAGCATACACATTCTGAGCTTTAATTTAACTTTCAAGTTTATATTTTTATATTATATCTGAAGAAGGAGACAGGTGAGGCTGAGTTATATTTTTCCAAATAAACCAGTTAATCTGTTAAAATATTATTTCTAGTCTCTAGCCTTGCCTGTCTTATCTGCTTAGGCTATCACAGCTATAATAGCACTGCCCTTGGAAGTATTTAGACTATTGTCTATTTGAAGATCTCTGATTAATTTGCTAAATTAGCATGTTTTGAAGAAAGCAAGCACTTATCTATTGTGGTTTTATTGCTAATACATAACCCTAGACAATGTCACCTAATCCTATCTCAGTTGTCTATTTCTGACATTTATGCTCTCCTGCAGAAATTTTTATGCCCTAGTGTCAGCTTTTATCTCAAATCAGCTGATGGTATGTCCACCACACACTTCCATGAAGTGCAAGCCTGTTTGAAGATACTGATTTGTCCTGTTACTCCATGGCAGGTGGCTGCACACACGTGATCATGTGAAGCACTAAGTATATTTTAGTGTCTTGTTTATAGCTCCTCTGTTGTTAAACTCTGGGTTGGCAAATCTCAATAAATAATCATGGGTGTTCAAGGATATTACAGCTCCACCATTAGACTCTTAAACAGGCATATATATCTGTCATACTTTATAATAAGGGGCTATTTTAAGTGGTTAATTTGTGATTAGGAGATATTAATAATAAATAATATTTCCCAATAGGATGTACAGGCCATTAGTTAGATAAGTCATAGCTATATTTTGTTCTCATAAATCACTAACTCCTACAGCCATCCTTTTAAACGTATATGAAGCATACTATTAATGATAATAACAAGAGGACTTAAAACTTCTGTTAATCATCTACAAACTGTGTATAAATGAACCCTTAATCCAAAGGAAGCCTGATAAACCATCCTTCAATATTTTGTTCTTTATACCATTACCATTTCTTATTTTCTGTAACGTACATTTTGCTAATGGTTGTACAAAAATGTTGAGTTATTTGAGTCAACTTTGAGTGCCTGTTGCAGACTTGGGAATACAATGACTTAGATCACTCTTTGGAGCGTGTTTGGCTGTTACTTTCATTCTTTTTTTGTAACTCAACTAGTTATTGAATATATTTCTAGAATTGAAATGCTTTTAAGGAAGATATTTTTTACTCTGGGAAAATACTTTGATTTGGAATAGAGAAGAAATACAAGTTTTTATTGTTAATATTCAAAGCAGACTGCATACATGTTATAACTAAAAAAACCAGTAAGAATAATAGTAGTAAATCCTACCTATCTTAACTGCTTAGCCTAATGTTACGTTAGTAAATACTACTGTATTGCAAACATATCCAGTCTTGTACTTAAATCTGTCTTTTGCCAGCTGAGATGAATTTGTGAGGGTATCATATTTTGCTTTGTACCAGTTTGTTCACTAAAAAAAGTAATGATACAGATATCTAAACAATTTGATCTTGTGTTGCTTAGTTTTGGCTCTTGATTGAGACTAGACCCTGTGCAAACACTCTGTTTGGAGCAACAATCAACTACTTCAACTTAAGTAAAACATGATTTTCTTGACTAAGTTATCATTACCAAAATAAAAGTATTACTGCTTTGAATATTGTTCCAAATGTTCTTAGTAGATATATCGGTGACAATGGCCCATTCCAAAACAAACTTATAAGATATAGTTTTATCGTTTGTTGTTTGGAGGACTATTGATATCCATAGTTGTCTTCATACAGCTGCCAACCTTTTTTTTGAATCTCATCCATGCACTTGTTAAAATGTTTTCCATTTCCCTTACCAGAAGTACATTTCCTCAGCTAAGTTTTTTTCGCTTGCAGTCATCAGATCACCTGGTTCTGCTCCATTCTTCTTCCCTAAATTGCTGTCTATAGACTTTATTTAATGTACCTACCAAATAAATTTTTCTTCTTTTATTGATATTGAGGCACTAGGCCAGCCTTCAAGAAATAAAGGAAAAAAGGAAAAGTTACTCTTATAAACTTAGAAGAAAAAACAAAACCAAAACATTAGCTAGCTTAAAGTAAGAATAAGATTCGCTTCTGGTATATATCAAGTATCTGAATGTGATGATTCCTTAGAATTGTAGTTATTTTCTCCTCTGTGATATCATAGGATTGTGTAGCCTAACCTAGGAATGCATTTTGGGATCCTATTCATGGTGTAAGTCCAATGACTTCTACACAACAAAATGGGGAATAATTTGGTTTATTTTTTTCGAAATAATGTTTTTTTTTCTGAGGCTGTTGACAGTCATTCGTAGTGGATATTAATGGGAAAGAGGAGGCTTACAACTAGAGAGAATGACAAGGGAGAGCCAGAGAAAGTTAGATTCAGCATGGAGATTGCAGGGATGCTGCCTTTCAGGGAAATACTTGTGCTCCCAGGAACAGACAGACAAATGTGCACAGTCTATCTCTTCAAGCTAAGCTCTGGAGAATAAGTGTCACTGTAAAGCCAAGGAGTTATAGCAGAGATAATAAACAGACACTGATGGCATCTGACTTCTGTACTATACAGCAATGTTGTTGTTTTTTAAGGTGGGAAAAACCATCATCTGGTGACAGAACTCAGGGTGTGGGGGGTATGTGTGAAGTGTGATTGTATGGGGATGTCTTAGTGTTAAGTGAGCTCTCATAACTTGGTAAGATTTGGCAGAGACTAGGAAGCAGTGACGTTGAAGTACATGTGCGTTTCTGACAGTGATATTGTTGGGCTGGCTATCAGCTGCACGGATTTTGGGGAGAGTTAAAATCAAAACTTGATAAAGACATTCTGGGGTGGGCCTAAAAGGTCAGGGACCTTTAGATTTAGCTTAAGCTACCTGCACTATCCTTGAGGCAACCTTAAATTTAGTTTGAATTTGGGATGCTACAAATTCCATTTGTACTTGTAGATGAGACCCCTTGTAGACAAGATCTCAGGATTATTTGGCTAAATATCATTGATTGTGTGGCAGTGCTGTGAGGACAAATGGCATATATGGAATTTGAGCATGCACTTACCAGGAAGGAGGTGCTGTGCTATCACAGTGGTGGTGTCAAAGGTTTTCTAGCAGGAAAGTAATATGCAAAGTTGACAAGTTTATTCTTAAACACAGCCTTGAATTTGTTTCCACAAGGACGTCCAGCCACTCTGCTACAGCCCAGTACTGGCTGTCAAATCCTTAGGACTGCTCAGTCACAAGGCTTCTCCAAACTGAACTGTGAACTGCGACTGCGGATGTGACTGGCTTTAGGACGGTGCTAAAGGGAGAAGCTATCTTTCTACATGCTGAGACATGATTTGAAAATTCTGTGCAGAAGAATGGCCTACCATCCTGTAGCTGAAGTATAGAATGAAGTAAATAAACTAGTACTAGTCATAAACTAAAATGTGAAGACACTGGTCTAATCTTTCTCCTTTCCTGAAAATGAAGGCATAATGTAAGGCGCTGGGTAATGTGAAACAACAGTAACAGTTCTTCAAGGAATTTCAGTGTTAATTTTGTTCCTTTAAGTCTCTGAAGTTAGATTGCTGTTACTAATATTTTAGGTTATACAATATTAAATTTTAGTAATCAGAATATGCACACAAAAATAAAACAATTTTGTTGTAATTTTTAAGACTGTCTTATACTGTTCTGGGACTGGTTTTCACATAAATGGCCAAAAAATTCCATATCTTTATTGTTACTGAGCACTGTTTTACATTTAGACCCTAATTCCAAAATCTACTAATAGCAGGATACTGTATTTTTGAGAGATGGTACAATACCTTTAGCCACGTTCAAGATGATGCGGAGTTGTACTCAGCACAGTGCAGAACAGGGCTAATGAAGCAAATACTGTTGCTGCCCTGGAGCCTGTTTCTCTAGTGTTTAGTTCAGAGATCACTATATGACATGCTATAGAGGAGCTGCTTCTGATTCAGCAAGCTAAGGTCCCACTTACTTTTAGCACAAGATTACAGTGCTTGTTTCAGTACTCAATTATTTTATGACTGAACTGAAGAAAGTAGCTTTCTGCTTGTAGGATTCTTAAGGACTGCTTAAGAGCTGAGATCCTACTCTGGTTTTGAAGGCACTGCTTATAAATTACCTGAAGCATGATGTATTAAGTCTAGGAATACTGTTCCTGAACATTTGGGAAATTCTGCTGCTGGTATATTGCTATAGTTTGCATCACCAACATGGTGTATAACATACCATGTAAAAGATCTGTATTTCAATATCCTGTATTTTTAGAGCATAATGTGTGCACATCACTGGATTTGTGTATACTCTAAGATATATTAATTTCTGAACAGCAGTATTTGAAGTATGTTCCCAGTAGACTCTGCATAAACTGAGCTGAAGAGTGGCTCTAGGGCAAAGAGCTGAGATACAATGTCAATGCCCTTTTGTTCAGACATTTAGCCGATGAATGATGAGGGATTTAAAGGCTTTTTGTATTTCTCTGCGGAAAGGCTGGGGGACAGTAGAGTTGAAGTGGGGGGGAAGTACAAGTCTGGTTGTATGTTGCCCTAATCTCCAGAGAGCAGGGGAACCTACCAGTAGTAAAACTCAACTAGGAAAGATTCAGGTTCATTTACTAGACTGATTGTTTTCTTAAGGTGTTAATAAAAAAGTTACTCTGCCACTTTGTGCTCATATCCATCTCTAGAAAGTAAGAATGCTGCTAACCCTGAGCCTTTGAAGACTGCTGAATGAACAACTGACACACTGCTGAGTCACGCCCTAAAGCAGAGAGAACAGATCTGATCATGCAGTTTAGTGTTGCAAAGACTGTCTTCTCAAAGATCCTCTCCCCAGAAAACACATCAGAGAACGTATCTCTGTTTCTGTCTACCAGTGCTGAACTGCTTTTTTTGCACCTGTTAAATATTAATAGACTGACTTATCCCTGCATGGCTCACCACTGTTTATGCAGACATGTACATAATGGTACTTTGGAACAGAAAGCTATGTACTCCTTTGTCAGCTTTTTGCTAACCATGCTGCAGTAAAATGAATGACTCAAGCTCCCTGTTCCAGAAAGGCCATACAAGCTAATAGTTTTTCTTTACTGAACTGATTTGATCTGCATTGTATGCACTCTTTTGAGGAAGCTTGGTCAGGCTGAACAGCATGACAGGGTAGCAAGTGCTTTTACATTAAAATCACCATCTCTCTGTTGTAATAAAAACCCCCACTTTGTCATGATGACAATGACCAGCAGCTCTGCTGGTTTTCTTTGTCATTTCCAGCCTTCATTCTCTTTGTAACTCTTGACTATAAATCATCTTCAATGCTTACTATACACTGCATGCATCAGGACATACAAACTGCTGATTATTAAACTGTTTTCCCCAGTCCTATTCTGCATGAAAGGCCACTGTCTGCTGCCTGCAGTTTAGTAAAATATTTTCGTGTCAACAGGAAATTATTCCTTCTTTTGTATAGAGAGATTAGATTACTTAGTCATATTCATGTAATACTACGTTTATCTGAGACATTCTATGTCTCATTGAACTTTGTGTAGCTCAGTAATATTTCAATCAAAGAAAAATCAGCTTCAAACTATTAGTCTAAGATAGTGATAAGAATGGAGAGGGGAATTTCCTGCATCATGTAAGGTATTGCTGTGTGACTTTGTTGTTGTTTAATTGTTTCAAGTCCTTACTGTAAGTTCTGCAGTAATAGTCCTAGCTTTCTCCTATTCCATATCCTTCTGATAACAGCTTTTCAACTATAGGGTGATCAAATGTAGACACTGGACAGGAACTGGGTTGTAAACCATATAAACTTTCTGATTTTCCCCACTGTTATTTGTATTCTGTACTTCTCTTTTTTGGTCTTCCCTATCCTACTCCTCATCACAAAGTTTCTTTGCTCCGTCAGCAGTCTTCAGCTGCATAAAATCACAGCCTCATACATATTCTCCAGATAGAATCTTGCTTGTATTTTATGAGAAAATTTGCAGAATTCACTGTCACTCACCACCTGCAATAGTTTCTACAATTTTCTCCCTTTTCCTCTGTTTTCTTTTTCCCTCTGTGATCTCTTCCTTTACCTTTCCCTCAACCTTCTTTTCCTTGACTATTTTAATTCATAACTGCAAATCATAGAATCATAGAATGGTAGGGGTTGGAAGGGACCTCTAGAGATCATCTAGTCCAACACCCCTGCTAAAGCAGGTTTGCCTAGAGCAGGTTGCACAGGAATGCGTCCAGGCGGGTTTTGAATATCTCCAGAGAA
>VZSC01001953.1:131864-146442 GCA_013398225.1 Steatornis caripensis
ACCCTCTGCGCTCTGCCATTCAGCCAGTTTTTGACCCACCTCACTGTGCGCTCATCTAAGCCACTCTTCCTGAGCTTTCCTATGAGGATGTTGTGGGAGACAGTGTCAAAAGCCTTGCTGAAGTCAAGGTAGACAACATCCACTGCTCTCCCCTCGTCCACGCAGCCAGTCATGCCATCATAGAAGGCTATCAGATTGGTCAAGCAGGATTTTCCCTTGGTGAATCCATGTTGACTACTCCGGATAGTCTTCTCCTCCTCCATGTGCTTAGAGATGAGTTCCAGAACTAGCCGTTCTATCACCTTTCCAGGGATGGTGGTGATACTGACTGGCCTGTAGTTTCCCGGGTCCTCCTTCTTGCCCTTTTTGAAGATTGGAGTGACATTGGCTTTCCTCCAATCCTCAGGCACCTCTCCTGTTCTCCACGACTTTTCAAATCAGCTTTACTACTTCTTCACTCTTGAAACAAAAAGAAAAAAGTTTGTGGTTACATACGTTATTTAATTTTGTTTTTTAAGTTCTGTCTTATACGGCCCCAAGTGTTGTTCTTAAATAATTTTTAGTTGTGTTTTAGCTGAAGCTGTAACACATCCTGTTTTCACCAACAGTGACTTGTCAGAAAGCTGCAGTAAACATTCTCTCTGTCTTCAAACTATTCTTTCACTATGCTTTTCTGTCACTTATCACTTTATAGGATGGAGATAAAGAGGACTTTTCTTTCTAGGATTTGGGATTTAGTCCATGAGCTTTGTCTTCAGTCCTTTGCTCATCTTCCACAGCTACTCTCAAGGTAGTTTCCTCTGCCAACACAAATTAAACTCTGAACTTCTAAGCTGCTTACATATCATATTTCAGTCCAGATAAAATTCTTAGAAGGTTCTTGCTTTTTCATTTCATGTACCATCCTTTTTTCTAGGCTTGACATTCTTCTTGTATGCATGTGACACAACGTATTCTGTGACTGTGACTTCCACTATGTTGCTATTTACCCTGCTGTTCCACAATCAGTCCTTTTTTGTTTTACTAAGCGCATGGGACTTGCCTTTACTTTCAAGCCTCATATATATATATAAAAGAAATGTCAGAGATGTTCTGCTTAGGTGGTGATATGGATGCTGTCTGGATAACGCGGAAGTCATACTATCCCTTTTCTTATTGCATAATTTCTTATGCAGTCATCAGGGTATAATAATAATATGTGCTAGTTTGACAATTTATTGCTTTCTCTACCCTGCTAATGGATGAGTTAACTGAGCAGATAACAGATTCTGAGCTGATAGAAGGAAATAGAAGTTTTTCCCTTTGGATAAATAACTTTACTAAAATTATACAGTTTGTGGTACCCATGGGAATGCAACTGGAAATACTCACCTGCTGGTCCAGTTTTTCAGTGAGGTATTACTAACACAAAAAATCATTGTGAATAAGTAATGTGATTCAAGTGGACCTGATGGATTCTTTCAATGATTTTTTCCCTGCATGCACAATGATGTTTCCTAGATAGTCTAGATACTTTGTTCTTTTTAGAATTCCTTTTAGAATTGCATTTCTAATGTCTTCCTAAAAATGTAGAGATTTTTCTTTTGCTGTGTAACTTCACAAATTTGAAGAGCTGGACATCAAGTATGTCTCCCGCCCAGTACATTTATGCCATTGTAATTAATTCTTGTGAGCTGGATTTGCCTAAGGATAGCAAGTTCTTCCTTTGGAAGATCTACCTCATGAATGCTGTTGTAGTCTTATTGAATCTTGTGTAACAAGTTGTTCATCAGTTAGCTTTAATAATGAGTAATTTAAACAGATAAAACACAATCTTATGCTACTAATAACTGAACAGTCCTCAGGCTAAATTTTACTTACTTGGTCTCTGAAGCAGAAAATTTATCTTCTGTTGGTATGTGGTTTTGGTTTTTAGTTTTTGGGGGGTTTTTTGGAGATGTGCTTTGGTCTTTGTGTTGCAGTGCTCAAAGACAGTGACCTCACCATGACACCGTGATTGGTGTTATACACATGCAGGGTATAATGACTGTGTATTAAAGAAGTATGGTGTTTTTCCTTAATATGGATAGACTTCCTCTTCCCCTGTCTCCATGACCATACCTGTCCTTACTAGAATTTTGAGCCTGAGAATGTAGTTTTGCCATTGCAAACCCTCTTCCTTACTTTAATGGTGGCATTCACCATCTCTTACAATAAGACCCTGGTGTAACAAAAGAGTCAGACACTGATTGAGGTTGGAAGTCATTGCTAGTGATCATCTCATTCAGTCCTTCTTCTTAAGCACCATCAACTAGAACAGGTTGCCCAGGACTGTGTCCAGTCTGGTTTTGAATATCTCAAAAGATGTAGACTCCACAACCTCTCTGGGCGACTTGTTCCAATGTTCAGCTACCTTCAGAGTAAAAAACATCTTTTCCCTTTAGCATATGAATGGAACTTCTTGTATTTAAATTTGTGCCAATTACCTCTTGTCCTGCCACTGAGAAGAGTTTGTCTCCATTGTCTTCACTTCCCCAACTCAGACGTACACACACACACAGTTGGGATCCCCCTGAGTCTTCCCTTCATGGTGAACAACTCCCCTTCTCTCATTCTCTACTGGTTTGTCAGACGCTTGTCCCTTACTATCACCTTACACTTCGTGTTGATCAGACCTAATGATCTGGAGGTCCTGGAGCACAGGAAGTTCCACCTGAACGTGAGGAAGAACTTCTGTACTGTGAGGGTGACAGAGCCCTGGCACAGGCTGCCCAGGGAATTTGTGGAGTCTCCTTCCCTGGAAATATTCAAAACCCGCCTGGACGCGTTCCTGTGCAACCTGCTCTAGGCTAACCTGCGTTAGCAGGGGGGTTGGACTAGATGGTCTGCAGAGGTCTCTTCCAATCCCTACCATTCTGTTATTCTGTGATTCTGTATAGCTCTCATGGTTTAATGATGGCCCTGTGACTTACTATAATCCTAATCTAGAAGCCAGGTCAGTCAAGTCAGTTTTGATTTCTCTGTGTTACATTTTTTGGCTTTCCACAATTTTAGTACTTGTGTGTTAAATCTAGAGGATGTTTCTGTACAAGTAAGCCCTTCTTCATGTCTTTCTGCCTCGGCACATGGGGTTGTTCCTCCCCAGGTGCAAGNTTAGTACTTGTGTGTTAAATCTAGAGGATGTTTCTGTACAAGTAAGCCCTTCTTCATGTCTTTCTGCCTCGATTGCCTCACTAGTGTCCTGATCCTTTTTTTTTTTTTGTCTTTCTTCTTCTGGCAGTACTATGAATCTCTACTACCAGTGTAAGCATTAAAGATTTTCTGACCTGTCTTTTTTTCTCTCCAAAATTATTTGAGGATTTATACAGGAGTACTCCATTATCTTTTTTTTTTTTTTTTTTAATTTTTCTGGCAGGTAGCAAGAATTTATTCTTGGGTGTTAGAGCTGAAACCAAAAGCAAACCATTCTGACACTCAGGTAACTAGATCAGAGGGATTTGAAACTAAAGCAGAGCACAGTAGATGTCCTTTGTGGAAGATATCTATACCACTCCTTGGCATTAATTATGCAGAAGAATACTTTTAGTGAAAAGATTAATGCTGCAACAGTCATTCTTGTCCCTCAGTATATATGTAGGAACACCAAAATAGCACTGAAGGGACTTAACTGAATCAACTTAAGAGGACTGATAAACAAGAGAGACTTAAAGAATGCCTGCAATTAATGTGAATTATGGTGTCCCACCTCTAAAGTCACCTTGCAATCTAATCCAAATTTTCAGTGGAAAGACCATAATTGAGACTAGGAATACTTCAGCATCACAAAGTAATATCGTTCACTATATCTTGTGACTGAAAATTTGGGTATGCAAAGTGATACTTTTTCTCCCTTTTTTATAGTAGGAAATTTCTTTTTAACATTTTCTTTTTCTAAATTATTTTTCTTTTTCGTGGCTGGGATGGTAAGTGGAGGGACACTACTGAATTAGAATACTGTGAGAAAAGCTATTTCCCAACACAGACTAAAGTGAGAGGATTCTGCAAGAGATGTCGTC
Source organism: Steatornis caripensis (assembly GCA_013398225.1). Taxonomy (NCBI): domain Eukaryota; kingdom Metazoa; phylum Chordata; class Aves; order Caprimulgiformes; family Steatornithidae; genus Steatornis; species Steatornis caripensis. Next base: position 135,899 of record VZSC01001953.1, read on the forward strand.
TCTTTTTCTATAGGGTTATTGTCCAAACTCACTATTTCTGTAATATTATACAAAGTAGCTCATGTAAAGTTCCTATTTCATGTGGCAAAACCAGAAGATTTGGGGTTGTTGCCATCAATTTTGAGACCCTTAGCCACTTGAAACCTCTGGAACTTCCATTTCACTTGAATTTCGTCAGCTTTGAAATGGGAAGGAATTCTCCATTGACTGTAAGTGTTGGACGGTATGTGTGTTTGAGGTTGTCATAATTAAACTTTTAAACCTGACGAAAGTTGACATTCTGTTTTCTCACACAGCCATTCAGTACTTTGTGTGAACTTCTGTTATGTCAGCACAAGTGTTCATGAAGTTTCTTAATTAACCGTACTGGAGACCTAATGTAGCTTAAAACTATCCTTGAAAAATTAGCTACTTCTATCTTGGATCAGTTTGTCCCATCACTATGCAAACGTGTGTGCCAGCATGGAGTGGGTCTAACAAAGACAGGTATTTGGTGGCAATGTTTGTTTATAGCAGCTTCACCTGTTTGTCGAAGTATGCATAAGGTGTGTTGGTTCTCTTTTTAAGGCAGAACTTCTCTAACTTGCCATGAGTATGAAATTAATACTACTGCCTTAACTGTTGCTAAATACATGTATTTGCAGAGAAATGGACTATGATTAAATTTAAGATTTTTGAAGAGCTAGGACACCAATGACCTCTTAGAAGGGAAATACTTGACCAGGTTTCCTGTTAATTTAGTAAATCCTAAAATTTCATGCCATCTCAAGCTGTTCTTAAGTATTGTTGTGTGAAAATTATATGCAAAGCAAATATTCCTATAGAAAATAAATGTTTTAATTCTCCATTGCCCCCCAAAACAACAAAAAGATAAAAAATACCCATTTACCATTCATTTTTGGGGTATTAGATCAGTTGCTGCTCACATTCATTTACCACTGATAAAGCTTCATTAATCTCAGCAGCATGTTGTTTCCTTTCTTCAGGGTAGGAGTATCAAGATGAACAGGTACATCTTTATCTCCTGTCTGCCTGACATGTCCCCCTCTGTTATCATAAATCTGAACAGGTTGTCCGTGTACATGCTAGCTCTACACTTTGAAATCCTGAAGTAGGAAATTCTATTATTTAGACCTTTTTCTCACTATTGACATTGTGAGTGTTTGCAGTGTTTTTCTTTTGCAGCAACTGAAAATTAAAGTTCAGTGGAGAAGGGAAGGCATTAAGGGGATTCTTGGAGGTCTTTATATGCCCTGGGCTTGATTTATCTCGTTTGCACCATTCTAACTAAGAATAACACTGACAGAGTGAGAAAAGAATCACGCCAGAAAATGTTGATTTACATTTTCAGCTTCAGAGCAAAACACAAATGTACTATTTCAGGCAAATGTTAATAAGCTTTTGGTCTTTAAAAATGTAAATAATTTACTGAGGTTCTACTGCATTTGCCATGTTTCAGAAGAGTAAACATTAAAAACTCTGCAACATAAAATAATTCAAAAGCAGTGGAAATAGATGCAGCAGTGAACAAAATGTGCATTTTCACCATAAAATTTTAGTTAAAGTTAATAATGATACTATGTGTAATTGTTAAACGTAAATCAAAACATGAAAGATATTTCCCAATTCAAATTTAATTTTAAAAAGGCAGCTTCAAGTGATAGACTTTGCTTACCTCTGCTAAATCGTGCTTTCAATTGCCAATAGTATTGAGGGATATAATGGATGGCAGAATTTGGTTTATTATTACTATTTCTAGTGAAATGTCCTTGAACTAAGCAACTGTCTACAATTACCTTCTGAAATTACATGAATATTTGTGGCATTTCAATGTTTGAGTTGTTATTATAATGCCTTTTATTCCCTAGGTGTAATTTTTATTTAGAAGTCTAAAAAAGGTGTAGGAAACCAAGCTCATTTGATTAGTGCATGAGTAAAATCAGGCTCCTTAGCACTCTGAAAACTGACTTGTACCTGCTGGTATGTGCCGAGATGAGTAAGGGTGATGCGGCTGGGCTATGTTTTCCAACTCCATCTAAAACAAAACTGAATGGACCAAATGCTACAGCATGAAACCTTTCTCAAGACTGGATTTTTACTTCTGTTACTATTATGTCCAGAACAGTTAGTGCGTTATTTATAAGTACCTGCTCATTTCAAACATGTTATACAGCACTGAGACTTTATTTATGTGAATTCATATGCTAGTTTACTATGAAGATTTTAAACACCTCTTTCTAGCATCACGTTTATGCAATATAGATTTGGTGTTGTAGAGTGCAACTACTAACTTTTCATCTTTCCAAGAGAATTATTTGGCCTTTCTACTTTTATGTCCGAGATTTTTAATAGTAGTAACCTGTGATACTCGTTCTGTGGTGTTTGATGCATCAATTCAGAAGAACAGGGATGCAGAGTGCCAAATTCTTAAAGGATTCCTGGAGTCTGAATGCAAAAAATCCTGACTTTAAGTTCACTTGGAGAAACTAGCTTGTAATCTGAGTATAGACTATGGGTTCTGCTTTATTCCCGTTTAAGTTAAAGCTCTCATTTTATTTCTGTGTAATCAGGCCCATAGGATTTTATGTGCTGGAGACTTCTCTATTTCATTACTTGTATCTGCTAATGCTCACAAAGGAAGAAGAAGAGAGGGGATTGTTGGCAGTGTAAGAAACCTAAGTAGCTTAATTGGGTGTGGCTAAAAGTCCTGCTGTTTCTCTTTGCCTCTTGTAGAGGTTAGTAACAGCTGAGGTATATTACAGTTTCACTTTCTGTAATAAAGTTTTCAGTATATAAAAAATGCCTTAGACATAGTTGAAGCTTGCAGATTATAAATACATAAGCTAGGAAAAACCTTCCATTGAATTAAAGTATTCCAGCTCTTCAAAAACTGTGGCTTTGGTTTAATCTGCTTGCTCTTTGGTAATGTCCTCTGGCAGGATGCCAGTCTGGCAAATGTCTATCTTATGAACCACTATTCATCTGAGAAAGGTTAAGTCGACCGTAATTATACACCCAGAACTTAATGAATTTGAACTTAATTCTAGTTTTACTTTTGGGATTGCAAAATTTTCATTCTAATTTGGAAGAGACTTTATCTAATACTTACTGTTTGAATTAATTTAAAATGTTTCTAAAAAGTCATTAGAAAATACTTTTTTCTAGAGTTTGTGGGTGCAATTTAGGTTTGTTTTTTGCAGTCAGAGATTGCTATATTATTCAGAGTGATAGCTTCAAATAGAAATAAACCTCATTCATGATTCTTCAGGAACAAGCCTGATGTGTGCTACTGAGCCAGTTTTTTTGCTTGGATTTATTCCACTTGATGCAGTTTAATCTAAAAGTGATATAGTATTGATTATACCTGTAAACATGTCCAGGAAAGAAAATGAGTATGTTCAGCAAGAGTTACTTTCCATAAAACTGTGCTAAAGAGGGTTAATTATATTTTAGCTGATAATTAATACAAATAATTTTCTAAGATTTTTCCAAAACCATCCTTTTTCTTTCAAAGAATAAACATTTGCTGGCAGTTTTTTAAGGTTTTGGGAAAATATCTGTATTTCTAAACATATTAATTTGTTTGTGAATCAATACATATTACATGGTTTCTTGTTTTCAACACCAATTACTCTGTTAGTAACTTACATTTTGAGAAGAATTTGCAAGATGTCCTGGTTTGGGCCAGGAGAGAACCAATTTTCTTTTAGTAATTTTGCTTTTTAGTGAAGTCTCTTCTGAGAAGCTGCACTCTCTGAAATTAACTGCATGTTTTTCCAGACAGTAGCTGCTTTTAGCAGTGATAAGGCTCAATGTTTATAGTTAGTGCTGGAACATCAGTAGCAATGGTATGCAGTAAGGCTCTTGCTTATAGTTATTCGTATGGAGACCAAGGTCAATGCTTGCTTCTGCTCAATTTCTTATGCGCCAGAAATGCAAAAGCAGAAAACTGGTCACAACTGCAACACTGCGGTGGGGAGGAGGGGGTCAGACAGGTGACCCAAACCTGACCAAAGGGAGTGTTCCATCCCATACATGTCATACTCAGTATAAAGCTGAGGGATCATGAGGGTCTCGCACTCTCCTTCTATGGCCAGGATCCGAGGAGGACTCTGTCCTATTCTTCTGCCTTCGATCCTGATCTATGCATTCCTGAATCCAGTTCCTGCCTGCTGCTGAGTACAGTCTGGGACTTTCCCAGGGTGTGCCTGTCATTGTGGGGGGGAGGGAGCTTGATATTGGTTTTGTATATATATTTTTATATTTGTGTATATATATTTGTATATATTTTTATATATAATATATATATTTCAATTATTATAATACATTATTACTGTAGTTAGATTAAAGCTGTTTGAACTTTTCCAACCCATAAGTCTCTTTTTCTTTTCCCTCTTTTTGGGGAGGGAGAGGGTTAACAAAGAGCATCTGTTGTTCCTTTAATAGCTGGCCCAGCTTTAAACTGTGACACAAGAGAAAAAACAAAGTATTATTTTACAAATGGAATATTGAGAGATGATATTTCATCTTAAGTCTGACTACTTTAACTTAGCTTTGATCCAAATGTGTTACAGTAAGTATAATTTTATTCCTAAAAAGAACTGAGTTTATCTGTGATTAAGCTTATGAATATATTCTTTTCAAGTGTATTGAATATAGTGCAGTATACCATTTAATTGAAAAAGAACAATTTAATAAATGCCTTTACTGATAGACTGAACATGTAGTCTCATTGTGGTTTATTATTACAAATTTTATATATTTCTGCTTTACCAAAAAAATAAATATTATGTATGTATTATTTTAGACTAGGAACTCTATTTAAGATGCATATGGACTCATAGAATCTCTGTAGGCCTAACACAAAAACTTGCTGTGACAGTATTTCTCCTTTTATGCTAGAAGAGTAAAGCCATGCCATATAGTATGTGTCTGCATTGTAAATGTGTAAATTAATTCTGTGCTGTAGAAGTATGTCATATGCTTCTCTAATGTCTGCTTCCCTCTAGGAAAGTAGCACTTTACTACTTCAGTGATTGTTATCAGTCAATACCAAGAACAGTGCTTTGAAACTTCGGTAAACAATGGTTTCATATTTTGCACAGGCTCATAATAGTTACTTATATCCTTAAGCATCATTGCAGCTGGCCTGTGAATTCATGTCATGTATATTGTGGCATCATCACCTACAGGAATGTTTGAGGGGCTTCCTTATTCTGACTTTAGAATAGACTGGGATGGCACTACAATTTTTTATGAACAATGATATCAAGCTAATAGAAATCAATTGAGTTTTCATATGGAGAGGATAAATGATGTCTCTTAATTCCTGACATTTTAGAGGAAGATTACACAAGCTTCATCTTGGTGAATTTCAAGACATTAATTCTGCCTATGATTTCGTATGTTTATAAAACCATGCAGCAAAATTTAGCTTCAAGACCCATTTTCCTTTTTTTAAAAAGCAGTTCTGTAGATGAGAAGTAAACAGTGCATAGTTATTGCTTTTTTTCAGACATACAGCTTTTATACTTAGCTATACCAAAACCTGAATCATGTGCCTTCTGAGAACGATAGCCTTTTCACTTAAATTTTCAAGTATTAATCTTCCTCATGCTTTCAAATAAAGCCAATTGAACTTGTCTTTTGAAATATATATCCAAGCATATTGATTATTCATATTTTTGGACCAAAGCAAAAGAAAGATACTGGAATGATTAGCAACACAGTACTTTTTAAAACTTCCTGATGTAGTGCTACTTCTGAAACAGTACTTTTGATTTGTTGTGGAGGAAAGATTGGTCAGGAAAAATAGGCTTTAAATAACAGGTTTGATATCAGCACCTCTATGCTTTTATGTACAAAGTATGTCTGTGTTTGATTTATAGTTCTCTCCTTCCTTAGTAAAATGTCTTCGGAGGCTTTTTGGATCATATAAGTTTTTGGCTTTATTTCAAATAATAAGTTTAAGGTAGTTAGGGGGTGAAAAAAGTGATCTCGTTCTTAAGCACACATGAACCAAACACTGGAGACCATGCTCTTTACCAAGCGTTCATGTTTTTCACTGCTGTGGGGAATGATGCAGGAGGTCCATTTCTGTTGTGACTTGAAATACCGAGGATTTAGAGGAATCAAGATGCCTGTTTGTCTCCTATTTGTTGTTATATAACATGTTGCTATTCTTGGCAAAAATAATATCAGGATATGTCCATCTCTTCTAAGCTGATATATGATGTGTTTTGATCTCTCAGAACCTGCTCACAATTTTCCAGTCAGCAGTACGTGCCAGTTGTCATGTTAAGAGCAGAAAGTGTGGTGGGGAAATGTTCCCCACCTTTGTGCATTTGACTACCCTGTTAATGTCCCAGGAAAGATGAGCCCCTTGTGCCTGATCAGCCTGTCTGAACCCAACTAGACAGCACACTGTATCGAAGTGTGATTCGAATGTCCTCTTTGGGATACCCCATTCAGACTCCTCAGTCAAATGAATTATTCAAGTTTCTGGAAACTTACACTAAAACGAAACTCACCTGAGAATTTTATTATACAAATCCGTGACAGTTTAAGGTTCATGGATTGCTGGTGATAGTAGACTAACTGCAAAACAAGAGTGAAAACAGTAGACTTACAAGATCTAGTCACTTAATAAAAGAAAATCTAGCTGAAGTTAATAACTAATTGCATTTAAACTATAGCTCTTACCCAACAGGCACCCCTATGTGGGAGAAGGCATGTTCGGCCCATTGACCAATCCCAGTAGTTATGGTGGAGTCTTCTCTAATTTTTATTCTCTTCCTGAGTCCTTTCATATTATTTAGTATTTAGGTAGAGCTTGAGTGACTCTAGTCATACACAACTTTGTCACTGATTGGTGAAATATTCTCTTGCTTTGATTTAAAGGTATAGCTTCCCTAAAATTCACTATGCATACTCATTGAGGGGCGGTCATAGCTGAGGGGGGAAGCTTTGGGATGGAGGTGCATTTTTTGGTATTATAATGAGATTATAATGAGCAGTGTTCATCTGAAGGACAGCAATTTCATCATGATCGTTGGCTCAGTCTCTGCCTTGGTTGGCAGCCATTACGAGGTTTATCAGTTCCACAGTACCATTAAGTTCCCTTCCTTGCAAAAATTAGAACAGAGCCCAGACATGGAGTCTTCACTCCACTCCACCCTCTGTTCTGTTCTTCTTAGCATGTGCTAAGGTTGCAGATAGTATTGTTTAGGGAACTATCGTGGGAGTAGCTAACCGCATTCTGTCTTGGAGGCCACAGCTGTATTTTATCCTAACATATCTTTAGTGTCATAACTTTGAACTTTAGAATTCTTTTTCTTTTCCCTAGTTATCTCTAACTTTACCTCTATTTTTTCTCTAATTTTACCCTCCCCAGGTTATTATACCACACTGGTCTGAGTTTTTCCCTGTACAAATCCAATACCCAAAATTATTTGGAGAGTGTGAATTCTGTCTCTAAGTAAATCTGCTAGGGAGGTAAAAACAGTACATGTTTTGAATTTGTTACACAGTGTGGCTTTCAAATGATGAAGAGGAAGAAGCTTCTGTAGTTCAAAAACTCTGCAAGACTGCTGAGGTGCTCATGGAGGAGCAGAAGCTGAAGTACAGAGAACATCTCTTTCTTGTGTGCTCTTTACAGATTTGGCAAAAACTCAGGAGTGTGTCAGTCCTCAGAGCCTATTAGAGCCCTTTCCATTTTTATAGCTAGAAGGCTACCTAGGAGATGAATAAAGATATGAATAGAATCAAGCATGTTTCTGGTCTAGGATGCTTTGACCCTTCACAATCTCTGTTTGTCTAAATAGCCATTGCCATATGAAATACTCTTCTAATTACGTTCGACCAAAGTTTTGTCTTCTCTTTCAGAGTCATATCTGTCTACTGTAATCCATGTACTGACAACCTTCAAACTTGGTTACTGTCATTCATGCTTACTGAGTATAGCGGGCAGCTCAAGGTAGTGGTGTTCAAGTTAGAACTGATTGGGAAAAATTTTGAAAACAATTTCATGCAAAATTTGCTTTTTGACAAATCTAGCTTCCCCCTGAAAATCAGTTTCAACTGACAGTTTACAACTAGCTGTATACAGTGCCAAGCAGTGTCACTCTTGCGAACTAGCTGAGCAGCTCATTCCTTGAGATATGGAAAGTATCTGACCTCCAGGGGAAAAGAAAAAAGTCACAGTACAGAATTTCCTTATGAGGTAGACTGGCTAACAACAAAGATGTGTAATCTGAGGGTTAATCTAAAAATGAAAAACAACAACCAAAAATATCAAGGCAACAACAACAACAAAAAATTACAGACCTTCCACTGCCTCTGTTCAAACCTTACACTCACAGCCTCTTTCATCTATTCCAATGACCTCTAGTATCTCTGAATATTCATTACTGGAACACTTATATCTGACTTTTAGTACTTTTAGTATTTCATTTTATTAGTGTATTTTTTCATATATATGTCTGCCATTGCCAAAATTAAATACTTACTACCTATCTCAAGTTAGATCTCTATTAATAACTGTTTAACAACTTTATATCAACTACCAGCCAAATAAATAAATAATTTCACTGTTCCCTTATCCAGTGCAAGTAAAGCAAGCCACTTACTTCTACCTACAAACAGAATTGTAGATATGTTTTATGACAGAAAAAAGTACATGTAGGCTGTTAGATACCAAGGCATAAATTACAGTCTGTTAATAGATTGTAGATATCTTAGAATTTACTTTTACCATGGCCTCATATTGATAGACTTATGTCTCTCAAATGTTCAACCGCTTTTCTCCTTCTCGGTATTTTTATAGACTTTCCCAATATACATGTTTACAGTGCAAGCTGATGTCTACACTGCAAAATTACAAAACAATGATAAGCGATAACAGCAGGGGGTGATTTATCTAATCGATAAAATACAGAATGACCACATGCTGCATGCAGGGGCTGAGACAATGCTCAGCAAGTAACTTTGCCTTGCAATCAATTCCACAAGAAGTTTCCTAGGTTTCCTTATTACAATAGAATAAATCACATCCTCAGCTTTCTTACTCTGACTGGTTACTGCTGTTTCAAGGATCTATACAATTTGCCTTCCATAACCAAAGCTTGATTCCATCAATCAGTGATAATGACCTCATTGGGAAGTGAATGTATTTTTTAGAAGATGCATGCCTGATATGCAGCAAAGAGGATGATTGTGTCAGCTTAGGCTGTTTCCATACTCCTAACATTTTTAACAGCAGACTACCAGTCATATCTAACTTACTTTTAGTTTTATGCTTTGTTCCAATCAATGTTTTTTGTTGTCCTCCACAGCACGTCAACTTATCACCTCAAAGAGCAAGTTACCTGCTGTCTTTCCACACTGTCCCTTTCCTCTTGCCCACAAATTATTGTGGCACGGCAGGTGAATAAGGCTGCAGCAGCTGCAAAGTCATTCAGTTAAGTACAAAGTTTATTGTTAAAATAGTAATTTAGTAATATTTGACTTTTTAAAAAATGTCTGTCATGTCTTTGTTTTCAAAACAAAATATGTAATCACTTCTTTCTCGTTTAGTAACTTTTCACGCAGAAAATTAATGTCAGAAAAAATTAACTAAAAGTTTAGAGAATTTGTATTTTTTTTTCATTTTCCTCTGAAAATAAATATTCTTTATGAAGGATTCACGTTATTCCCAATGGAAAAAGAAAAAGCAGTAATAAATGAAAAGAAAACAGAATGTTTGTACAGCAATGAAACTTGAAAAAAAAATGGTTTCTTGGGGTGAAGGGAATCTTACACCTATTAACCCCCCCACAAAAAACCCCAAATAATCTTAGATAGGAACAGAGAGACTAGTTTTGAGTAGTTTTTCTACAACACTACTTTTATGTGACCACTTGTTCTGAATTTACCTTCCGACGTGTATTGTGCCTCTGTATTCAAAAAATAGTGAAGGACAGAGCTGTGAATGGGGCACAGCTCTTCTCAGGTGGATGGCAGCAAAGAAACACTCTGTATGTACTTGTTCTGCAAATACTGCTTTGAACAACGTTCTTAACATGCTAAGTGTTGATCTAAGCAAAACAACAATTGAGTTACTTTTTGTCAGGGTTTAAAGCTGGGCCGGCTATTAAACAGACGACAGATGCTCTTTGTTAACACCCTCCCTCCCCAAAAAGGGTGAAAGAGAAAAGGGAAAAAGACTTATGGGTTGGAAAAGTTAAAACAGTTTTAATCTAACTACAATAATCATGTATAATAATAACAGGAAAAATAATAGTGCAAAATATACAAATACTTACAAAACTGATATTGAGCTCCCCCTACCCCATCCACCCCTTCTGATGATGAATGCGTCACCCGGACACTGAGGGGCAAGCCCCAGGAAAGTCCCGGACTGTACTTAACAGTGGGCAGGAGCTGGATTCAGGAATGCATGGATCAGGATCGAAGGCAGAAGAATAGGACAGAGTCCTCCTCGGATCCTGGCCATAGAAGGAGAGTGCGAGACCCTCATGATCCCTCAGCTTTATACTGAGTATGAC
>VZSC01001953.1:146841-161191 GCA_013398225.1 Steatornis caripensis
GATCAGGATCGAAGGCAGAAGAATAGGACAGAGTCCTCCTCGGATCCTGGCCATAGAAGGAGAGTGCGAGACCCTCATGATCCCTCAGCTTTATACCAAGTATGACGCGTATGGGATGGAATACTCCCTTTGGTCAGGTTTGGGTCACCTGTCCGACCCGCTCCTCTCCACTGCAGGGTCGCAGGTGTGACCACTTCTCTGCTCTTTCATTTCCGGCGCACAAGAAATTGAGCAGAAGCAAGCATCGACCTTGGTCTCCATAGGGATAACTATAAGCAAGGGCCTTTCTGCATACCATTCCTACTGATGTTCAGGCACCAACTATAGACACTGAGCCTTATCACTGCTAGAAGCAGCTACTGTCTGGAAAAACATGCAGTTAATTTCAGAGAATGCAGCTTCTCAGAAGAGACTTAACTAAAAAGCAAAATTAGCAAAAGAAAATTGGTTCTCTCCTGGCCCAAACCAGGACACTTTTAAATGATGGTAGCTAAATATACATTGTCTCTATGCCCAAATAAGCTATAGTTATTCCTATTTATGCAAGCTGCCTTTTGCTGAGGTGCAAATTGTCATGTTGGTGAGCTCATGCAGCGTTGTTTTTCAGATACAAGTGACACTATTGGTATGAGGAATACGCTTTTGCTTTCTAGTGCCTCATGCCTCTTTGCTTGTCTCTTAAGCCATTTAATGCTTTTAAAGAGTTTCTCTGTAACACTGCCAAAGGCAGTGCTTGCACGGGTTGTCTGCATTCTAATTGCCAGTCACAGAAATCTAAAGCTTTTTGGGCTACTGTTCTCTGGCACTTTACATTTTAATTTCAGGTTTTTAACTGCTATGTTGCATGCATGAATAGTAATGAGGCAAATTAATTTCTAAATATTGGAGTGGTTTTGTGGCCCACATTTTTTTTGGTAGTGGTAGCTGGATTCCGCTTAGTCAATGTGTCACTGGAGTGGAACATTGTACATGTACTTTGATAACACAACAAGACTGAGGAATTTTATGGCTCAGGGGGCAGAACAAGCAGCGAGTACACGTGCAAATCTTATGGGTTTTAGTCTCAGTCCTAAAGATCTTATTTCATAAGACTGTGTAAAATATGCAAGTTAGGTGGGATCTATCTGATTTTACCATATCTCTGAAAATACATTACCTGGCAGTCATGAGAATTCTGTTTATTTGTTACAGCAAATATATGAGCTCTCTGGAAATTGTTTACTTTGTAACTCTTCTGTAAAGAAAATCTATTTGTCTGCCCCCGTCTTTTTAAATTAATTTGACTGCTCCCCTTTTAGTTAAATAGTCTGCCATCTTTGCATACATGGTATTTAGGTAGTGAATACATAGCATTTAGTATCAGAGTTGGGAAGAAATGTTTTTAAAGTATTTTAATGACCACAGAATTTTGCATTTTGTACCATTCAAGATTTCTGCTGAAAATTAGGCCTCCTTGTAAGTGGGAGCTTGTACTTTCAGACTGTGATGTAAGGGGTAGCTACTAGAGAAATTGTTTTCTTGTTCATTTTTTTTGTACAGAAGATAAATTATTTAAACAACATAAGTCAACTTGACTTTTGGCAGCTGTAGTGGACAGTTATTTCACTCTTATTTCACTTGTACCTTCTTCCATTGCATTAGTAAATATGTGTAACTATAAATTTAGTTCCAGATTTTGGTCCATGTATGGACAGTTACTGGTGATGTGTATGTGGAGACAGGTGCTGCTTAACCCAAGATACATGTGGTTCAGAGAAATAACATTGTTTCCATTAAATACACTTATTTAAATCTGTTGTTGGCTCTTCTGGATTGATGTTGCTATTTAACTAAGAGCATTGATATAGCGTTCATGTTCCTTACTGTAAAGAAAGAGTCCTTCTGCCTTGCAAATTCCTTTTTTAATTTATATCAATCAGGCTTGACAAGCTGTTAAAAGCAAGAAGAGCAGCCTGCCCCGACTCGGTGGCTATCTGCAGGAATAGGTCAATGAATTTCACGGACTTCTCCAAGGTTAAATTTGATTTTATTTTCATATGGATTCTGTGCAGTCAGTGCATATTGTCATGTGACAGTCACCATTAAGTAATAAACGAGGTTTGCTACATAGGTTTATTCACTTATGATTAGTATAATACATTAAGCAGGCTGTGTTTTTAAAGAACTAGAGCAGCTGTACAAGGTTAACTGGGTTATTTTAATGACTGACTGATTTCTGTCCCTACAGTCTAGTCTTGTTTAAAAAGATTTATCTAAAATATCCCTTTAATTCTCAACATTTAGTTGTGCAAAACTTGACAAAACCCAGAATGATTCAATGTAATAGATGTCTATCAAAAATGAACTTCAGGAAAAATGCATGCATCAGTAACATTTAATTTTACCAGGAGCAGAAGATCTGTTTTTCATGCAGCATATCTAAATCAAGAATCCTCTGCCATAAGAAAGTATAAACAAATGTGTCATTCTGCACACATTCCCTTGCAACTAAGTACTATCTACTATTCCAAGCTTAGAGTTTGATCCTTTTTAATTCTATCATGAAATTTTATCAAATTGAAAGAAAAGGAAATTCCAGCACCACAGATATAAATATATAGCACATCAGTGCAAGGATGAGAAATGCAATAGTTGTTTCTGAAAGCTATTGTACAATTGCATATATCGAATTAAATTGTATAAGAAATGTTTAAGAGTAGATTGTGTTGTAGTTCTTTTGTAGAGTATTTGTTGCAAGAGCTGAAGGCCCAGCTTGAATACAGGTTAGGTGAGCAGGGAGAGGAGGAATGGCACCTTCTTTGGTATTGAGTATCCTGAAATTTGGATACTCAGTTATACATTGTTTGTGACCAGAGTTTAGCTGTTATTTTGAAAGACTTGTTCTGCTGCTGTAAGAGAGCAAACTGCAGATATCCATCATTGTTAGGTGCTGATTGTTCTCAATTATATCCTGTGAAACACGATGATGATACCAGAGCCCTTTTTTAGAGGCCACAGTAAAATAAGCAACCATAGATTACCTACCAGGTAGAAGATTAATGTGTGTTGGGGGCAGTGTGGAAATGAGCAATATTATTCTGTATGCAGTGTGAAGTACAGCAATCCATATTTCTTGTCTCTTGAATTGTGATGAACATACAAGTTGCTATTTATTCACTTGGGTAACAAGGATGTTTAACATTATGTCTGGGACTCAAATATTGTACTATTTTGTATCACAACAGAGACATGTCAATGGCAGAGAGCAACCAGTGGCTTCCAGCTTTCTGAGACCCAATTATTGGGATATTTTGTGTCTTAATTCCTTTCATTCACTGTTTAAATAGTTAAATATCTATTGTGCTAAAGAGCAGCAGAGAAGCACTGATTTTATAGCTCAGTGGTCATAATATTCATGTGGGCTATGGAAAACATCTGTTTGTCTCTTCTGCAATTAATATTTATTCGTATAAAGTTGAATCCGTCCAGTAGAATAGATTAAGAGGGACTATTCCCAAAGTACCCAATAGCTCATAGAGTGAAACCTGTCTGGTGAATGCAAGGCTGAGCACAGCTGGGATCTGAATGTGGCTGTCCCACTGTTTAGGTGACCCCTTTGATCAATAGTTTAGTGGTTATTGCAGGGCTACTGCCACTCCAGTTTTGATGGCTATCTGTAAAATCAGAAATGTTTCTCAGTGGAGTTGTTAACAAAGCTATTTTGTTCACAAAAAAAAAAAAAAACTTTTGGAAAATTTGTGCTTTCCAGTTAGTAACATTATATTAAACAAAAAATCCAACCTTTTTTTTTTTTTTTTTACTTGAAAGTAGTGAAGTTTCATAAGGTTTCCTGGGCAGATGCCAAACTGATGTATGATGAATATTTGAACCAGGGAACATGTGAGTGCTTATTGGATTTATTCAGGGAGATGTGTAATATCTTTACTGGGATTCTTCTGTTAAGGATGATATACTTGAGAAGCATGTCACAAAATGTGAAACTCAGTGTTTTTACATCTTAAGGGGTCAGCTGAAAAACTGCAAAGTAACAATCTAGCCCTGCAAATATCCATTTTCTGAAGTGGTATGAAGATTTCCTTTCGATGAGAAAGATTATATTTAGCATAAGTGATTATTGTGCCCAAAACAATTGCTAGTGTTGACAATACTGTCAGTCTGGTGCATGAATCATCAGAGCATTAAACACATTTAAAACTCCACCAAAACCAAACCTACTAATATTGCCCAATGATGGATTAATTCTAATTCTGTAACCATAATAAAGCTGTGAAATAATCTCCCTTTTTGTCAAAGTAGCAAACCCCTCTTTCTTTTAATTTGTTTTATATTTTCTGCCACAGTGCTGGAGATACGCATAAATAAAATTATAAAACTATAAAAAGAAACATATAAATTAAATATATAAATGTGTCAAGAGTTGCAATCTGACATGGTAATCATTCATTTAATGATTTGCACTTTGGCAACAATGAGTTTCATAAGTAGTCAGGAATAGCAGCACTAAAACATGCCAGAAAAAATGATACTGATATTACCAGGTGTTTAAAGTTCTGATTGTCAGCTCCAGGGGAGAAACAGTTCTTGTAGCTGAGGAAGATCAGGCGAATAGCAAATCAATATATTTTGGAAGTGATCTTTGTAACCTTTAAATGAAATAATAAAATGTACTTATGGGAAGTCTCAGATCAAGTGTTTGGCAACTGAATGTATATTACAAATAATATACTTTGAATAAAGATTAGTTCTGGTTTCGTAGCTGAATTTTTGCCAAACCCTAAATTCCAGTGGATGTAGACTATGTTTGTGACACAAATGTTAAGATTCCTCAATTTGATAAGTATATCTTATTATTGAATACTCTCAAAATGTTGAAATTCCTCTTCACTTCAGTTTTCCAGTTTACTTGAATTATGTATGTGACACTTTTTTTGTTGTTGTTGTTATATGTATTCTCCTGATGAATACCCAGAACAATAACAATTTGCAGATTCCCTCTTTGTTGTTTATTTCAGAATTTTTTACAGCAATATGGATGAAGATACTCAGAAGACATTACATGCAACATTGATGGCAAGAGAGTCCAGAACTGGATCTATAAGTTGTGTTTCTTTCTAGATGGTCAAATTATAATCATGTACCCAAATGTTACACAGACATGACCAAAATTCTGATGTACATCAGAAAATGCACTAATTCTAGGAACAGTGCTAGAGACATACCTCCACTTATGTTCTAACTTGTGTTAAACAAGGCATTAGAATTATTGGATGATAGTATTAACAGAAGCATAAGTATCAAAAGACAGTAACTTTATAGCAATTTTGGAAAACGGCTTCTTTGTTGTCTCAATATTCCTTGCCACTTTCATCTCCTGGTTCGGTGTTGATTTAGGAGTGATGTCATCTACAGAATGTCCAGTTCTATCCTTGGGAAACATATTATTTCTCAAGGTGTCTGGACACTGACATAGGTTCTGTGTTTTGAGATTAATAAAATAAATTATTAATTGTGTGTTTGCATTTGGGACTAACGTGGTTCTGGCAAGGATTACACACACTCATCCTTCCTGTTCCCTAGGTACTGGACGTCATAGTACAAATCTAATAATTGCCCCAAGACTCGTGATGCATTGTGAAAGTTCAGATACTTATTTGCAAAACTGTTTATAAGACCAGAGTCCCAGAAAGGAAAAAAATATTGTTTAACTTAGAGCATAAACATCTCTTAGAATGGTGAAATATGCTGTCAGGTCTACTACAACATTTTCGCTCCAAGCACTGTTATTGCAAAGAGGCTAGTCTCTAAGGATTCTCTTTGATTAGTATGCACATACAGGCAATAATATGTAAGTATGATTCCTCTGTATTAAACTTAAGCAAGAGAAAATAAGGAGGGTAGGGTGGGGTGGAGAAAATTAAACTGTTCATACTTTATTCAAGTTTGATAATTACCTTCTTGGGTTAATTTTGTCTAATCCATGTAGCTATTGATTTGGCAATAATTTGTGTTATATCACATAATTAGTCATGCTATGCCATCTCTTTCTTCACTTTTGAGTTATGTTTCCCAAGGCTTTTTGTACCAAAACATTGCTGATTGCATATAAATTAGAATAATTAGTATCTTTAGCAGTAGATGGCACTATAAGGTGTTATCTTAATTTATATGATTTTCTCTGAAGAGCTGAATTCTGTCCAGCTTTCAGAATGGAATATATATTGTTACTGCACTTTAAACACTGTTACAGGAACATGCGTTGATAGAAATACTTTTCATAGCTAGTTTAACTATTTTTTACTTACTCTTTCAGAAAGGCAGGGCTCTGTGCCTATTTCATTTGGAGGTACAATAAGCAGTTTTTGGCTAAGGTGAGGAATAATGGTTCCTTGTTTTCAGAATAGGCAGTTTACTTTTGTAATTAATTGTTCCTGGTATTGATTTCAAGTATTTATCTACACAAATGGAGGAACTGCATGAATAATCTAGACGTTGGATAGTTGAGGTTACTAGAATTGATTCTTCAATGACAATATTATAAAAGTTGTATTTGTTTCCACTGATTAGAAAAATGGTAGTTAACCATTAAGAAAAGTTAATGTATTGCAACAGTTGTTCTTGCCAGTACTTCATAATTGATCAGCTGTTACTATGATGCAAAAAGTTAGTGTGAAACATCAGACATCTTCGGGAAAGTTTTTGTGATGTTAAGAGCATGGTTGGTGAACTCATTTTGGTGAGAAATGGTAACTGGGGTAGGGTATGAACTAACCATGTGTAGTAATTGGTAGTTTGTGCAATTAAACTATGAAGTTGAAGTTATTCATATGAATATTGACGGGAGGAAGGGATTTGCAGTCTGATCTCTTGCAACCTAGACAATCTAGAATGAATTTATGGGAGAAATAAGAGGTTAATAACTGTATTTTATTGTGTTTGTTTTTTAAAAAGTCCCAGAGGTATGTTTTGAAAGTCAAAATAAAAGTCTTAGTGTTCAATAGCTATCAAGCTTTTTACCATGGAACTTTTTACGGCTCATGATTTCCTTTTTGTGGAACATACATGTTCAGAATCATTACAATGTATTCAGACTCTTATCTTCTGATAACAAAACTGCTTTCTAGGAAAGTTTTGTAAATTTTCTCATTACATGATGAGAATACAAGGTTCAGTCATCATTTTTACCTGTACTTTCTCATGTTTTCATAAGCTGCTTTTCTCCCCAGGTCATATTGTCTCTTGTGCTAAGTGAATTCAAGAGAAATTTCAGCTTCCAAAAAAATCTTTTAGTAAAAAACATTTTGTTCTGTACTGTGCTTTCAAAATGTTAATATCATTGCTTCATCAATCAAACCCCTGTGAATGTCACTGCCATAAATAACCATATTGTATCTGCTGGTGGTTCTTCTACATTTTCAGAACATATTAAAGCCCCAAAATTTGAAATATAATGTATTGCCAGTAGAATTTAAAAGAAAAAAGTGCATAGGAAGACTGTTAAGAAATCTCAATATACATCATTTTCTTTCCCTGTTAATAACTTATTCTAAGTTACACTTTAGCTGAAAGAAGGAGAATTTCAGGCACTTCTGGTTTTAGCAGCCATAAACTTGAAAGTGACGGTGGTTTTGTCATTATTTAAAGCGAGACTGAAAAAACCTTATATATTAAATAAGAAATCAGAATTTGTGAAAGCTTGTTTTCTTGCCAATTATAACTAAAGATAGCAAAGGAAAATATAGCACTTCTGCAGTACTGTAAATCGTATCATTAACTGACATTAGAAGGTGCTTTGATAGAGACTTTAGGGAACATTTTTCTCAAGGGATGACTTATGACTTACAGTAAATGATGACAATATTATCTTGCCTTAATAAAATGATCAAATATTTAAATGATTGAATCAGCACTTTTGTTTGTGTTTGGTCTAAGATTGGATCTGTCTGTTATTTGACTTTCGAGTTGTGTTCCATGCTTATCCTCTTACACCTTCATGCAAGCCATTAAATTGTGAACGAAGAAGGATATGAGTTTCCTTAGTCCTGGAAAGATTTAGGGATATGAATCATTTTATACAGAAATATAGACCTATTCTTTTTTGATGGGGCTGTTGCAATAAGTGAAGTTCAGCTCAGATGTTTTTTTACAAGATTGGGAACTTCAGAAATGTGGGTCTGTCCCCCTCTTATTTGTCTTCAGGATATGAATTATCTGATGATGGATTATTCCTGCACAGACCCAAATGAGGTCTTTTGGAAGCTATTGCTCCTGTAATGTAAATAATCATAGTTCTCTGCTAATGAGATAATAATTTAAGGAAAATATAGAAATGTGTTAGTGGTTTGGAAGATGATAAGTATTAAATTTAAGAGTCTTTTTTCCTGGTAAAATTAAGAAATCTGAAATAGGCTTCTAAATCTGTTTTTTATTTCTTTTTAGTTTTCTACCTATTGATTTACACTTTAATTCTAATGCTGCAGTTCTTGTGCAGAATAAATGCCATAGCAGGTGGATTTTTAACCTATTTATAAGTTTAAGTTTTGGGTTTTTTTGTTTATTAGTTTCAGAACTTTATTTGTTCTGTGAAGTAATGCACAGTTTGTACTCAAATGTGAGTACAAAAAGTGTCAATGTATTTTTCACTCTTGCCATAAAGAATTGGACAAATATTATTTTATTTTCTGCTTCTATGCACCTGAAATCAGTGGTTCAGCTGAAACCTCTGTATCCGTCATTGGGAAAAGTAAGTGTTTACACAATGAGACATGGTGCTTGCAGTATATTATTGTTGCACATCAATGTAGATTGCAATGTTTATCTTGAAATAGGAGTGATGCTACCAATATATAGTTTCTTCTTGTGGAGTTTTCACTCTTGAAAGTTATATTTTTTGATTCTGTTACCTTAGTTAGTTACCTTAGCTTTACTTCTTTGCACAATGGGTTTACTGAAGGAAGATATGCAGCTACCTGACACGTAAGAGTACAAGGGTTTAAAGTTTGTTTTCAGATTTCTCTTTTATTTGTAGGAGGATGACTGTCATTTTTGCACAAAAACCTCTTGTGTTTTCTGTTTGCTTTGACTGCTCTATGACGACACATCACAATAAGTATTAATCATTTTACTTCTATTATTAGATGAAAGAGGTAGGATTTAACATCCAGACAGTACATATGAATCAACTATAAGCAATCCTTTCATTAGTTTTGTGTTTTTAGTTCCCATCAATTTCAGCATTCAGCCATGACCCTTTCTGTTTGCTGTCCTTCATTAAACAAGACCCTAGATGTCCCCCTTTCTTCATTTCAGTAATGATTTCTGGAGAAAGTTGAAAAACAGCGTGTGCTGTAGATAACTGTTGTAGCATTTGGCCATCAGGGGAAAATCTCTAGTGTCTTAAATGGAGAATAATGAAGTACTGATTTGATACCTGTTGATTCCAGCTGAATCTGTGCTAATTCATGATTTGTTTTGGCCTCATTGTTTTAATGTGCTAAACATTTTCCCATATGAGACTGCGAGCAAGACTTGTAGGTATTTTCCTACATCTCTTCCAAAACTTGAGTTTGAGTAGTGTCAATTCTGCTTCATCCCATTAGATTTTGTGCCGAGAACTCTGTTTTTGTCTTGATGTATCACAAATAGACATGGAGTTTTGCTACCTTTAAGGCTTATAAGCTTTGATCCACATGCTCAGAGTTGCTAATCAAGTTTGTAACCAAAACATTTAGTTTTAGGAGTGTGTTTAGTCCTTTCACAGGCAATTCTTCTTTGACTGCAGCAAGCATAATGTCAGAAATTATATCAAAGCAGAGAATCTTTGAGGCATCAGGAGAAATAATGTAGATTTTTCCAATTTGTTATGTATAATAAGAGTGCAAACAGTATTCCACGAATAGAGCACCTGCACTTTAAAAAAGCAAGCTCACAAAAAAACCAATGAAACAAACAAAAAACCAAAATCCCACCACAGTTATTTTTACAAAAAAAATTTGAAAATGTATAACTTAATTTTAACTTGGTCCTGCATGGAATTTCCTGCCCTCCTTAATTTTTCACTGAAATCTATTTAGGGTATTTTCTTTCTTTTACTCTTATACATTGACTTGTTGTTGGACTGGTAAATATGTGAACAATCTGGCTGCTATTAGATTATGAAATATGTAAACTGAATGCCTGTTCTGTGAGACTGAATGATTGACTGATATACTTCTTCATAAAAGGTTGGTACCATTCCTGGAAGTGTTCAGTGATTTGATTGTATTCGTTTGCAGAGTAAAGCACTATGAGAAAGTATAAAACATGTCCCCTTGGAAATGAATTTGGTCTTGACTGTCGGTCTATAGTCAGGCAAAACACCTCTGAAAGTTGTACCGTACTTGCTTGTCTTCCATATATATGTCAGATAACTCTTCTTCAAACATAGTTTCTCTACTGGTGCCTCATACTCTTACTGGTTTTTTTATTTGTAATTTCTCTAAAATAGCATTAACATTGTAAAACATTGTTTTACACAATTATTCAAAATTAAATAAAAAAGAACCTACAACACATTTATTATAGTTAAGACCAAACAGCCTATATTATTTAGCCTTCTTTGTAAAGACAACAGAGCTTCCTGCTATTGAATGTCAGTTGTAAATACAAATGCATCCCTTTTTAATTCCGCTTCTGTTCAGAACACTACCGTACAAATAAGGGTGAATGTTCCACACTGGGACAAGAATTCCTCATTCAGTGTCTAATATCTAATTCAAGACATTGTGTATATGAATGTATTTGAATGTACTTATGTACATATTAGTGTTTGCTTCAAAATTCACTAAGACCAATCTTGTTTTATGTTAGTGTCATCAGCTTCATTTCTGAATCACAAACATGACTTTGCTTCAATTAAGATTTTTTTTAATAAAAAATTAGCCTGTGATAGAGGAATTCTTTACTTACAGGAGCATCTCCTAACTGTCCTTAATTGAAGAGTGAAATTTCAAAAGTGAATGTATATGTATCAGTGGGTGACAAGGAGTTGTAACAAAGAGCTAATGAAAGGTAGGAAATTACACTGCATTTCAGTGTTTGTTCAGGTAAATGCAACAGTGAAAATCTTAAATGTTGTTAGAATCCAGCATACACACAGGAATATGCCTCACACACACACAAAAGCTGAGAATAAAGTTAGTCTACAGGTAACTTCCAGATGAAGGCGTTTGCCTCAGTTTTGCTTCCTGTTTTCACTAGAGAAGATTTCAGAAAGTCAGTAAGAAATAATAAGGAGATTACTGTTAAACTTCAGAGGACTCATACTGACTACTCACATGCTTCATCCTTTAATGAATATATCTTCAAAGAAGCAGTGGAATCTTCATCTCAGAAGAGACTTTATGAAGTCACTTTTTAAGCAGTGCTCACTGTTTTTTGATATGCTAGTCAAATAGTGATTGTAAATGCAGTCATTTAAGATTACAAGTCTCATATCAAACCATTTTGAAAGTCTTCCCATTGTCTTCAATGAGTTTTGGATTAAACCATTTCTTAGGCATTCTTCATTCATCCTTAAATCATATTCCTGATTTTTGCCTTCTGGACCTTGCACTGTTATGTTTCTACTTTATATTTTGCTCTGTGTCTGCCTTTTCCTCACATTTTTCTGTCTATCGTTTTCTTCTGCTAGCCTCTTGCAACTGCAGGCACTTCCAGGGACAAGCTTAAAGAAGTAGAAGACTCCTGTTTTCCATTTTGCCAGCATTCCTCTACCTTATTTCAGACAGATCTGCTAGATAGCTAACTTGCAGAGAGCTTGCCAACAAACTTTGAACCTGATCTTTCAGAAGTATAAAAGTTGGCATGCTACTTATTGTTAGATACCCTCGTATTGAACTGATAACTTAGACTTTGATCATACAAGGACCATACAAATACAATTTCTACAACGTATCTTTAGACTGGAACTTTAGATGTCAAACCCTCTTGCTTTCACTACGCTTTCTGAGGACTCTGTTTTCTGCTTTCAACAGAGAGTGAAAAAATAGTTGCCATTTCCATCATGTAGAAGGTTTTACAAGAAATCAATGTCATTAAGTGATTGTTATCTTGGCATAGCACTTCTTTTCTGGCAGTTTTCAAGATACTAAATGTGTGTAGTTATGAACATCGGTATACATGTTCTCACTGTCTCTCAAGTACTTTACTGCAGAGAGATACAGATAACACTGGAGTATGTGAAATATTTGTAAGAAAAAGTGAGAGCTATACAAGTATTGTTTTATAGCAGTCTGATTTTCTACTGACATTGTAACTCTAAAACTGACTCATTAAGACAATTTTTACTTTATCAAAAAAGTTATTTTTTAACTATTTCACAGTCTCAGAAGTGCATATCACCGCAGTTCCTTCTCTTGCAGTTACATAATGTATTAAAATGTCTTATGCATCTCTCATACATTTGGTTGTGTTTTTCATAGTGCACTTAGAACTAAATGGAAAGAAATTGAATAGTTAAAACTGAATACGGCCTACTAATTTTATACATAAAGAGGAAAATATTTTTAAAATTAAAAAAAAAAAGTCATGGAAGATGAAGAGAAGCCTGTAACTTCCGTGAGTATTTGTCACAGTTTAATCTGTAGTACTGTGATGACTACTAGCACACAAGTTGAACTTGGATGCAGCTACTAGAAAAGCATGTCTGAAGTTCAAAAAGATTGGTTCGTGTGTGTCAATTACACCATTTATTGTTATCTCTCATTAAAAGTTAAATATGTTTTATATGCTCTTAAGATGAATAAGAACCAGACTCTACAGATCTTGAGTCAGGATTTTGAGCCAGGAAAGTAATCTCAAACTGAAGCATTGCATGAAAGTAAAATTATTTTTAAATTCCTTTAAATCTTTGTCATTAATGAAAATTTGTGGGGTTTTTTTCCCCTCCTCCTTACAAACCTGTTCTGCTTGACTGGGTATTTTTTAGGGGTTTCAGGCAGTTTGAGGATTTATTGACTGAAGAAGCTTAATTGTATATCTGGGAAAGGTTTTTATTAGATAATACACAAAATAATAAAAATGTTCTTATTCATAAGGTGATTTATTTGTGAAACTAGCAAATATATTTAAGAATTATAGACTTCTAAAATATTCAGCCCTAGAGCATTAATACAGATAAATATCATAAATAATTATGTTCAATTGGTTACCAAGGAGGTGTAGCACTATCAAGTTGCTATGGAAATGTTTGGTCCTGGCTCAGAGATGCCAGCAGAGCTAATGCAACCTCTACTAGTTTCAACATTTTAGTCAGATAAAAAATCAAGATTGGGGGGAAATATCAGTGATATATATGGGATACAAACCAGATTTTTAGAAAGGGCATGTAGAAACCATAGAATTGGTATGTTTTAAGTTATGTCAAATGTCCAAACTTTACTTAATATTCAGAATATTTCACAGAATGGAAGAATATTCTTAATCTTGACAGTTAGAAAGGCAAGAGTCATATTGAGATGTACGTGGATTTTTAGTGACCAAGGTGCCATCAACTGCAATTCAGCAACTCTCCAAGTACGATTTATTTCATGTATGTTTTTGTTATGGATTATATAACTCTCTGTAGCAGGGTTTTGTCATCTCTTTAGGATTATTTTCGGAAGCATACATTTGCACCATGGTATTGAATGGTCAATAGACGCTGAATGATGACATCTAATGGACTTACTATGTCATACATTTTGAAAATATAGGAAATTTTAATTAAAATCAATATATTGGCTAGTTTCCACAGGTAGCATAAAGTCTGTAATCTCTGATTTACAGAAGACGGTACTACTGAAATCTTTACCTTGGATTAGAACAGCCCAATCCTACTGCCCATTCAACCATCCCATCTGAATGAATTGCTGAAAGTTTCCACAATTGCTGTGCATATTAAGAAATTTGTAGCAGATGTTGTTTGTTGAGACAGTGAGTATCGTATTTTCTTCTTGTATAAATAAAAGTGAATGAAGACTTTGAAGCAGATGCTAGGTGTAGAAACAGTGACTATTACATAGTTTATGCCCGTTCTATTTAAAACAATCATCAAAAAAGGGCAAGAAGGAGGACTCGGGAAACTACAGGCCAGTCAGTCTCACCTCCATCCCTGGAAAGGTGATGGAACGGCTCGTTCTGGAACTCATCTCTAAGCACATGGAGGAGGAGAAGACTATCCGGAGTAGTCACCCTGGATTCACCAAGGGTAAATCCTGCTTGACCAATCTGATAGCCTTCTGTGATGGCATGACTGGCTGGGTGGACGAGGGGAGAGCAGTGGATGTTGTCTACCTTGACTTCAGCAAGGCTTTTGACACTGTCTCCCACAACA
>VZSC01001953.1:162092-188900 GCA_013398225.1 Steatornis caripensis
AGAGCTGGGTCTGTTCAGCCTGGAAAAGAGAAGGCTGAGAGGAGATCTGATCAATGCTCACAAATATCTAAAGGGTGGATGTCAAGAGGATGGGGTCAGACTCTTCTCAGTGGTGCCCAGCGACAGGACAAGGGGCAATGGGCACAAACTGGAACACAGGAAGTTCCACCTGAACATGAGGAGGAACTTCTTTACTGTGAGGGTGACAGAGCACTGGAACAGGCTGCCCAGAGAGGTTGTGGAGTGTCCTTCTCTGGAGATATTCAAAACCCCCCTGGATGCATTCCTGTGCAACCTACTCTAGGCTAACCTGCTTTAGCAGGGGGGTTGGACTAGATGATCTCTAGAGGTCCCTTCCAACCCCTACCATTCTATGATTCTATGATCTCCAGCGTTGAAGAGTATGAGTAGATTCTTAATCAGGTTGAAATTTGTCATTAGTTCAAGATTGCTGTAACTTGGCAACAAAACAGTACTAGAAAATATTTAATTCCTTCTGTACTACGACGCTTATCGTGTATAAAAATGGGAAGTTTTCTAGTCCCTTCTTCCAAATACAAAATTAGCCTGTGTTTTGCTGGTTTTATTGGTCACAGGTAGTGTCTTAATAGTACTAGTGGCCAGGCAAACCAGTTTCTAATGACCAAGTGTTCTTGAAGAGATGATCATGACAGCAGGATTGCAATCAAATGATTTGAGTAACAGAATTAGTAGAGAAGAAAAGGTACTAACATTCAAGACTATTTTGCTGTTCTCTTTAAGTTGTCGCTTTCTCAGAATTTGGGAGATGTCTTTACGTTTCACATATGGGACTTTAGTGAGTCCAAGACAATTTCACCTAGAGTATATGATGAGTGTTGGTAAAGTGCTCCCTGATGCTTCATGATTATAGGTTAAGTTTAGAAATTAGACTTAGTATCAATACAGATTCAGAACTTTCATTCATCACTGCGTTTCTCACAACACAAGAGGCCACCTTTTTCTAGCTGTATTATATCATCTTTGGTTTCTTAGATTACTTTCTCCAAGTATCCGTATCTTTTTCCAGAGAGACATTTTTATTCTTGATTATCTTCCGGTGATTGTCCTAATCTCTTTGACTACCTTCTTCAGTTTTTCATAAAGTAAAACAAAAATGAGATATTTGCTTGAGTTTTGCACAAAGATGAAATTTCAGAGCACAAAATTTACATGATAGTGAAACAGACTGTTGAATCACAAGGATAGGGATATGTACTGCAGGAAACATAAGCATGATAGAACTCTGCTGGGGACTGGGAGCAGTGTTGATCAAAGTAGGTAGGTAAGACAACAGCGGTGTATGTGTCATTAAATAAATATGCCATTGAACTGCTACTAGAACTTCCTATTCTATCCCAGTACCTATTCCTGAGACTCTTAATCACAATTCAAATTTTAGAATTCTGTGTCTGAGGGGAAAAATATGCATCTGAATAATGAATGCAGATTCACTCCAAGTATTTTCTTGGGTCCATGGAAGACTCCAAATACACATGCAGGTTTGGCAAAGCTTGCAAACTTCATGGGAGCTAGTACTTTTTCTGTTGGAAACACTGGGATGTATGGCTGCAGTACAGATCATCTGTGGCTTATTTTGAAGATTAACTGTATGTAAAACATAGTGGAAAAAGAAATCAGTCACACTATGTACCCACACTGTTGAGATCTACAAAACTCAAATCCAAGTGTCAGGATCTTAGCTATGTCTGCAAGAGGTGCTTCCAGAAAACATAAAGATATTGCTGAAATATTATTGCCTTTTTTAAAAAAAAAAAAAAAAAGTTGATTTTGAATCTAGACAGACTGTAAGCTAAACTTAAACGACATTTTTTCCACTGTGATTTTGTCAAAAAAGGAAAATAATATGTAAAATTTGAGAGTATCCAAGTGCTTATTTGTAACTTACAATTTAAACAAGGTGATGGACAGGTTCAGATCATCGAGTAAAAATACTTTCTGCTACTTAATCATGCAGTTGATAAGAACTATGCCTGTGATTTTTTTCTTTAAAAAAAAAAAAACCAAAACAGAAATACCCTTTCTCTGAAAACTCTTTCAGTGCTATTTGGTGCCTCTAAATTGGGGTTCTGGTGGGGAATGAAGGAAGGCAGGGAGATGAAAGAGGAAGAAGTGGGAAGCTATCTTTCTGTTTCTTAAAACATCCAGATGATTTGAAAGGAATCATATTCCAGTAGATTGATGAGAGTTGACCAGGTATATCAACTACAACTAAAAATGCTCGTTCTGTTGTCAGTCAGAAAAAGAGACTGGATGCCAGCATTCAAAAGTAATTTTCCTTTCTTGATGTAAAGTAACAGGTATGTGGCAATCTGTCAAATGAAAGCCTGTGGAAATCAAGTAGTTAGACTGATAGATATTATCAGAAAAGTCATTATTTAATAAAAGAAATGCATGAAGTGGTAAGACACAAAAATTGTCTCATAATCCTTTTGTTGTTAGCAGATCATATAAAACAGCCTGTGTAGTATCTGAAGCTATAGCAACAGCAAAAGTGTGGTTTTATTTCCACTCTTCAGTAGTAAATAATGATTAAAGTCAAGCAATGCTAGCAGTTTTTGTTGACTACTTTTTTCATCAAATATGAAGAGGAAAGCACTAGAAGGTTGCCAGACTAAACTTCACCCAGAAGAAAACTTTTGCTTCCTAGCAAGGTTTCTTAAAGGAATGATACAGAAAAGGAAGATGATCTGTCAGGTCTGTAGAAGGCTGATAGACAGCTGATGTCTGACACAACAAAGAGATAGCTCTGTCAGGAGAATGCAAGACTGAAACTTCGAAAGGACCAATGAAATTTCTATGACAAATACCTTTGCATAGCACATTCTCTACATTTATAAACTTCTAGTTTTCTCAGCTGTTATAATGCCACATGTAACTTTTGATTTTTTATTTAAAAAACACTCTTTGCAGTTCATATGAGAAAATATCTTTTGCATAGTAGGAAAACAGAATCATTAGGACTACTTTTCTGGAAAATGGAATATTCCATCACTACGAACTAAGTGAGAGTGACGTATGTAGCAGTGGGAGAGGGGAAACAAAGCTGGGAAAAAATTACATGCTGCACTACCCAGTTGTACATTGAGCTTTCTGTAGTCCAACTACATAGCACAACTACTTCGCAACTGGCTGATATCTTCTGTATCTATAGCTGTACTTTTAAATGGATGCAAAGAAAAAATATTTTAAGGCTGTTTTGTGGGAGAACTTAAAAGATTGTAATAGAAATATGAAAATAATGAGAGAATTAGAAAAAACTTGACCCTAAAGAAGTTGTCAGTCTATTACAGTAGAACTGTGAAACGTTTTGGTCTAGAAAAGAAGTTGCAAGTAGTAGCTGTTGTGCACTTTAAAATTAAATACAGAGATAAGCTGTTCCAAGTGCTACTTTAACATACTGATTTTGGTAATACTAATGACTGCTATTGCTGATAGCTCATGAAATTTGCTTGAACTAATAAAAAAAATAGACAAGTTTACAAAAGCTTTTGGAAGCAGATTCTAAAACATAATTTTATAGGAAAAACAAAGCTCTCACACACCCTTCACCACTCTTGATTTCTGATGCAGAATAAAAGAAGATTCAAAAAAATCTCAAATGTTTGGGTTTTTTTAATAGAACCTTCTACTTCTAGTTTAAGGCCAGCAAGTCTTGTATCCTTTGTGAGTTAATTAGCTCTCTAATACTTGGAATTAATATAACACTTTGCAAAGTATGCACTTCCAAGAGCAGATGGGGGTGATTAAATGATGGCTTATTATTCAGTCCCCTAACACCAAATATCATTGTTTGATTTCTATTTAGTAATATTGGAGCTGTTGTGTTTGTATGTGTTCAAATTTTAATTACAGTAGTTTCCCATGACTGATATTTTCTTTAATTTTTAATACATATGATTAGTACTTCAGGGTTTAATACTTCACTTTCACCATACAAATGAGGCATAAATTCTTCAACGGTTACAATATTAATTTTTTGATTGTTGAGGGACTCACTTCTTTTTTATTCTGTTCATTAGAGTGTATTACTTTAAACCTTCTTTCCTAAAGATTTTTCTTCTTTAAGGTAGTGAAGAGCACACATGTTCGAACCATGCACAGGATTACATTCTTCCTGCTTCAGAGATCTGCTTTAAAAAATGCGTGATTTTCAGTATCTGATTTGATGGCTCATGAGCTAATTTGACTCATGTTTGATTTCTAAAATTTACTATTCTGAGTACCTCTCTCTAGATACTAGACTTATGCTACTTTACAAGGTATATAGATTTTTAAAAAATCTGGGACCTTTGAAAATCAAGCTGTGAGGGTAGAATTTAAAGGGGATGTTTTGTAGTTTGATGTTCATAGGCTGATGTATTAAGTGATATTAGTAATTTATTAAATCTTAATGGCATTAGTATGTGATGGCATGACCATTACGGCTTAGGGAAGACATGTTACCTGCTCTGCAGCTTCTAACAAAACCTTTAGCAAAGAAGCTAATTGTCACTAATTGTCACTAATCATTTCAGAAAATCTTGAAGATACTGTTTCTCTAGCGTTGATGTTTGTGTCTTTCCATGTGTCTGTATACTTGTATCCTACATTTCAGAAGAAATCAGTGCTTTGTGGCTGTATTTATAGTCATGAGTCTTACATTATCTGCCTAAGATATTTATATTAGGTAGCAGACTTTTTGGTTAACATTGCAAGGACAAACTAAAGATTTGAGCAAATTAGTTTACTCAGTAGTTCTCAATATTCTGCTTTCCCAACATCTAGCTGGAGGCATTGAAGATTATTGGCCCTGTTGTTTTAGGTTGCTGAATATTATGCAATTTATCTCATCTCCAGTCTTTCCAGATTAGAGCTCTTGCAATATTTTTCTGTCTAATCCAACAAAAATCTGTAAGTACCAGAGATATTCTTCAGATAATTCTTGCAAACTGATATACTTATCTGATTAAGCATCAAATAAGCAGAATCACAGAATCACAGAACCACAGAATGGTAGGGGTTGGAAGGGACCTCCAGAGATCATCTAGTCCAACTCCCCTGCTAAAGCAGGTGCCCCTAGAGCAGGGTGCACAGGAATGAGTCCAGGCAGGTTTTGACTATCTCCAGAGAAGGAGACTCCACAACCTCCCTGGGCAGCCTGTGCCAGTGCTCTGTCACCCTTGCAGTAAAGACGTTTTTCCTCATGTGCAAGTGGTACTTCCTGTGTTCCAGTTTGTGCTCATTGCTCCTTGTCCTGTTGCTGGGCACCACTGAAAAAAGTCTGGCCCCATCCTCTTGACACCTGCCCTTTAGATATTGATCAGCATTGGTGAGATCCCCTCTCAGTCTTCTCTTCTCCAGGCTGAAGAGACCCAGGACTCTCAGCCTTTCCTCTTAAGAGAGATGCTCTGGTTCCTTCATCATCTTCGTTGCCCTCTGCTGAACTCTCTCCAGTAGTTCCCCACCTCTCTTGAATTGGGGAGCCCAGAACTGGACACAGTACTCCAGATGTGGCCTCACCAGGCATCACCTTCCTCGACCTGCTGGCCACAGTCTTCTTAATGCATTCCAGGATACCATTGGCCTTCTCGGCCACAAGGGCACGTTTCTGGCTCATGGTGGGCCCGTTACCCACCAGCACTCCCTGGTCCTTCTCCGCAGAGCTGCTCTCCAGCAGGTCAGCCCCCAACCTGTACTGGTGCATGGTGTTATTCCTTCCCAGGTGCCGGAGTCCACACTTGCCCTCACTGAACTTCATCAGGTTTCTGTCCGCCCAGCCCTATAGCCTGTCCAGGTCATGCTGAATGGCAATATAATGAGTCTTTATCAGTAATGCCTTTCAACTTAACCCTACCCTCCCTGCCCCCAAGTTAAATAAATGGTGGCCATCTGATGAGCAAATATCTAATGAAAAGTACTGATCAGGAATGGTTTCCTTTAGAAAGCTTGAAAACAATTCTTACATTTGTCCTTGTGGAAGCTGTCAGTTGTAAACCAGCAAGACATATCATGACCTGAAAAAGGTTCTCTAGCACATATCTTGTGAACTGAATCGGGGACAAAGAAATGCCCTCTGTGTGTAATCTTTCACTGCAGAACATGTTAGCAGCTGGAAAAATGCAAAGTTTGTGCAAAAATCCCAAACTCAAAGAATCAAAACGGGCAATAAAAAGCCATGTAGGCAGCCTTTATAAAGCACAGGAGTATAGGGAGATGGTAAGTGAAAGTAGAAGTTTGACAAAGTTATGGCATTTTAGTTTATTTTAGTGTTTATGTCCTGTTCTTCAGCAATCTGCAGCACAAAATTCTCTATTCCCCCTTCCTTAGATCCTCCTCCAATTTTAACACCTAACTGTGCAAGGCCAAATGATTTCAGTGAGCAGTCAGTGTTATGTCTTTTTGTCAGATTGCTATACCTTATATTTTATCACTTTTTTTATTAAGAACATTTTTTTTACTGAATCGTATGCTGCACCATAAATTGTTTGCAGTTGCTGTTGGTCAGAATTTCCACTCAAGGTGGATTTCCACTGGCATTTTTAATATTTTCTGCTGTTTTTTCTGTGCTTATGGGTGGAGAGTCCTCTCAAACCAGAACCCCTGCACTGTGTGAAAATGCTGGGAAAGCATAAAAGCCCCTTTTAAGCAGGCAGATCTTGGCCTGATGCATGCCAGGTTGTAGATGTTTGTACTGGATGGCCCAAACAGAGGGATTCCTGTTGAAGCCCAAGCCCTTGGAGTGGGAAAGGTACATTGTAGGTAAAATCATTACATACTACTGTAGCTACTGTAACGTAATCAGATAAGGATAAAGTTAGTTTAACATCGTCTCTGTCCCATTTACTGTAAGCGTGGGACTGTTGATATTCTGTTTCTTAATGGTAAGATTTTTTAAACCTTAATGCCTAAAGATTTATTTACATGGCACCTGGAACCAGAATAAGAATTTCCAGTGTTCTTTAGAGAGAGAAAATAAAAGTGCCAAACTTTGAAAAAGCGTTCAAGATATTAATGCTCTGTCTCTCTCATACTCTTAAGATGCTTAATGACAACAAACTGAGCTCACTTGACAATCTGCCAATTTATTATAGGTGCTAAAATAAAAGTGAAACTCCTTTGAAAATCTGGCCCTAATACCAGCGCTCTGAGAGCTACTTATGTATTTAAAAAAGCTTAAAAGTTTAAGAATAGAGAGTTACAGACTCTTTTGAAGGAAAGTGGTAGAAGCCATATTTGCCCTGTAGAGTGATGTGCTTAACTTAGTTTTGAAGGGAGGAAAATTGACTAGACACTCTAGTGTTTATGTAGTATCTATGAAATTTAGAGTTTCTTCCTGGACTTCCCTTCTGGTCAATGTTTAGGAATTTCCTACTTGTAGGCTCGGTTCTGTGGTACAAGAACAGATAATACACTTGTGCTCGTTTTTTGGCAGAATGCTTAGCACTGGAAGATATGAATTATTTACTGATTTGTCTTGTCACAAAAATTCGAATTGTTCAGTGCTGCTGAATGTTGGTCATCTTATTGATCACACCTGTATATCTCTTAGGGTAATTATTTTTTAACTTAACGTGACAAAAAGTGAAAAGGAATTACATGAAATCTATCAGTGAAACCTATATTAAGTGAGAAATGATCCAAGGGTTTTAGCTGTCAAATATCTGCACATAAACTGTTTTCTTTAAAACATTTAATTTTTAATCTTGTCAGCCAGATTCTCTTTTTTAAAACACACGTTTCTTTTGGTTAGCTCTGTTCATTTCAACATAGAAGCTTCTAATTTACATTGTTCTGAGAGGCAAATCTAGCCTAGTAATTGTTGTAGCAGTCTCAGCTACACCTGCAAAAACAGTGAAACTATCTTCTGAATTGGCATATATTTAGTATACCTCTCAACGCTTCTGGAGAATCCTGCGATTTAGTCAATATTTTATTCATATTTACTAAAACTCATACCACAATAAAATGAAACAAGTACTAGTTCATAATCTAAGACAAATATGCTGTCCTCTACAAGGACAGCACTTCAAAAGTGAGTTTGTTGTGATACATCTTTGAACTTAAAGTTCATCTAATGGCAGAGAGCACACATTAATTTTTAAATGTTTAACCAACCTGTATTAAAGACAAAAATGGCCATTAGGCAGAGTTGGCTGGAGAATAGTAGGTCTGTTTTGTGGAAGAGTTTATTTCCAAATAAATTTTGTGTGAGAGAAGGAAGTATTTTGAAATTCTCTGGGAAAGAAAATGGTGTTCCCTTGAAGCTGTTCACCTGGCAGCCTGCCTAGGAGCTATCAATGTCAGAAGCTCATGGTTAGTCTTCCAGGTGATCCAGGCTTTCAGCCCACCAGGTGAGCTGCCAAGAGCTAAAAAAGCAAGGTAGTTAGAAGAATGGAAAAATGTTTCCCACAGAAACATGGTTTAGCATGAGAATCTGAAAGTGTTATTTTGGATCTGTCAAATACTGCCAAAATGAAACTGTTCCATGTGACATTTCAATTTAAATAAGTCAGCAAATGCTATGAAGCAGTATTTTCTTTTTTTGCAGCCTTCTTTAATTTTACTTTCATCTTGGGATGGGGAGGGTTGTAGAACTGATGTAACAGTTACAGCATTGATGCAGTTTAGGCCTGGACAGAGAAGATTTTGATTTGTGGATTAGCTCTACCTGTAGAAGTGGCCTGGGGAAAGTGCTTGCTATTTACATATCATACTTTTACAGCATATACATAGAGGTAAAGTAGTAAAACAAAATCCTCATCTGTATTTGCAGCCTAATTTTTACAATAAAACTGTGCGTCTTTGAAACTGAGCGCAAAGTACATGGTGAAGATAGATACATGGAAACTGAATACATGGAAGACCGCCACAGTTCTCTCTATTAAGTGATGTCTAAGATTTTGCCCACTCATTAATGGAGGGAAAGATGAAACTTGGTAGTGAGTTTGTAGGAGACTTAAGACAGATTTTATCTCTTGCATGACAATTTCTCATGAATGTTTAAATTTCCTTCTATCCTCTATCAAACTGATGGAGAAAAAAAAGACTACCAAAGATGACAGGCAAGCAGGAAAAAGGAAAACAACTGTATTGGTGATGTTGCTGCAGATGAATGAAATTGTAACAGAACTGTGACTTTGCTTATTTGTTACTTTGTTATTTGTTTAAAACTTTGAGATTTCAAGAAATAGTGTCAGAGGGAATAAAAACGACTGACTCAGTGTGGTATGGTCAAATGCAAAGAAGAGCAAAGAAGATGATAAAGTTATAGTGTTTGCTCCATACCTCTTTGTATTAATCACTGTACATATCTGTGCATATTTTGTATTAAAATAGCTCATTAATTAGTAGCTATTTAACATAATGTGCATTTAGGGAGGGCAAAAGGATATTAACCATTTGCAATAAGACTGTAAATCCAGACTAGGTTCCTAGGCATTATAGCCAAATTGTTTAAACTGCTGGGAAAACATTCAAACTGCAGATCATGAAAATACTATGTGGTTAAGTATTTTTCAGTAAAGTAAGCCCGAGAAAGAGACTGAGGTATTATTTTGTCATTACATACACAAAGTTTGGGGGTTTATAAAGTCTTGATAGGGTTGATAATGATGATTGCATTCAGTAAATAAAGGAAAAATTAAATCTCTCAGCTGTAATTTCAAGACATGCTCATACTAGAATACATTTGCACATTTTAGGAAGATTAAAACTATAAAAAGGAAGTTAATCAGTTTGCATTAATCATAGTCAGAGAGAAACTCCATTGACAATCGTAAGACTGAAAATATGCATCACAATCTATAATTGATATAGTTTAACTTTGCAGAGTCAGCTTTTGTTTTAATGTATTGGTTAATCAGGTAAAATAATTACACTTTTGGGTTAAATAGATATTCTAGGCATACAGTAGATGTTAATGGGAAAATATGAAGATGAGTAACCATACTGCAGACAGTACTGCTGCTGAGTGTTAACATGAGATATAAAATTAGTCAGTCACTTTACTGGACCCTGAAGTATTTTAATTACTTACTTTTTGCCTTTTGAGCTTGTAGAAATTTTGTCTTATCAAGTATGACAAGATTATATGATGCACTTCATAAAAATAAATGTCTAAGAACTAAGCTACAGTTAAGTTTATAAAAGAAGCAAATTTTTTATTGATCTTAATAGCATTAGTTGATTAAACAGGAGCAGACCTTTGGAAAAAAATGCAGATTCGTTAACATCGCCACATGGTACACATGACAGAATTTTGTTGAAAGGGAACAGAACTGAGAAAATATCTGTTCTCTTTGGGCAGTTTATGTCTGAAAGCAAAAAATGAGAGAATCGCTTACCTTCAAGATCTAGGGTATCTTAGCTTTTAAAAGCAGTATATCTACTTCTGGTGTCATAATTCCATGCTTTGTCAAAAAGAAAAGATACAACTCTTTTTAATATTTTCTTTGTTGCCAGCCTAAGCCTCATTAAATGATCAGCTGTTTGGATCTAATCTTCCCAGAATAAATTCCTGTCTCTGGTCTTAATTTGCAAGACAATCATCATTTAGAAGGGCCAGTGTTTCTTCTCAAATACTTGGCAACATTAAGATTAATATATAGTCTCTGCAGCACTTCTCATATTAGAAACCCTTGCTTCCAATTTTTACATGGTTAGAGCACAAAGAGCCAGTACAATTTTCAAAGGAAGCATAATTTGCTGGGGCAGCTGCTCTGCAAGGTGCAGAATCCCCACTCAGTGATCAGTTTTCTTGTGTGGGATGTTTCCTTTGTTGATCATTTTCGCTCTTAGCTGAGTTTCTCATCTCCTGTCTCAGGGCCCTGAATAGAGTTTTTGTATACCTTATTAGTGGTGGTTTCCTTCAGAGATCTCATTACCATGTCCAGAGGAATTAGAATTGTGTTTGGATGGAAAATTTTTTAATATTTTCCTTAGATCCATAACACCTTAATGCTGAAGAAATATTACCTGTGCAAATTTGCCTGGTAAGTGTGCAAAATACTCTTTGTGACAAGTAAGTAATCCCCTGGTTTATAACACCGATTGGACTATCTTTTGTACAATTATGCCTCTCATACTGCTCATTTTGTTAGTGTGCATGCTGGTAGTCATACATCTAACAAGTTTATGTTACCCCATATCTAATTTAGTTGTTTGAGGTTTTTTTCTGATCAGAAGCAGTATCTGCAAAGAGTATTATTTTTATTAAGATGAATTCTGTCTGCCAAGACATTGTATTTGCAAATTCTTTAGTCTTATGAGTTCTCAATCTGCCAAGTTCTTTGCAAGCACTTTAAATTTAAATCTGATAAGCACAAAAGTAAAGCTTCAACTTTTATGTACAGTACAGTGTTTATGTCAACAGGAGAATATACAGCTACAGGGGCTTATACTGGTAGTATAAGACATCTAGACACACTGTATATATTTACTAGTGCAGAGGTCTTGAGAACAGTGTTCTCAGGTGTATTCAGCTGTCTACTGGAATAATCTTTATGTTACTGCATAGATCTTTCACACAGACCAGCGGATGACTTCTTTTTACTATATTAAGACAGGCAAATGGGAGGTATATTCTAATCCAGCTAAGAGAAAAAGTACCTTTTTTTGCCCTTAGGAATCTCTTCCAAGGTAGCAATAAAAAAATATTTATTTTAATAGAGGTGGTTCAAGAAATAACTCAATAGATTAACAGTTTTCTTAGTATTGGAAAAAATTGGTAGTGAGGGCAGAAAAAAGGATAATTTATTTCAGACATATAATTTCAAAGAAAGGAAGAAAGCAAATCATTAACTCTCATAGTATAAAGGAGCTTGGAGAATTTTATTTAATTGTATATATGTTATATATATATATTGTGTATATATATAAATGATTTTCTTTATTGTCAGTACTTCATAAGTACTTCATATGAAGTTCTTTTCAGTCTTTTTCTCAGTTTAAGCTAAATGATGCTACTGCTTAATATAACACTTTTTTTTTTTAAAAAAAAAGGGCTTTCCTCACTGTGCAGTAATACTGTCAGTGGTAACTGCTTAAAATACAGGTGACAACTGATCTAAAAATAAAGATCAAAGCGTAGACATTATTTTATTTTAAACATAATGGTTAACATGCTCAGGATATTTTCCTAATGATTGGACTTTTTCAAATAGAGGTAAAATATGGTATTCTGTCATAATTATATGATTTCAAGATCTGGGATTCAAAAGGATATCAACCAATATAGGACTTTGATAAACTACAGAGTTGAAAACTGAATTGAATCCTTACTTTATTCTCCAGCATTATCTGTATTTGTCTATTCAAATTTGATATCATGAAAACTGTCAACATGATCAGGTGAACCATGAAGTAGTATTTCGAGTGAAGCTTTATCTTCATAACTCATTGCAAGGCACTGATATTCTTGAATGTGCTTTTAACCTTAAATTGTTATGCATTATAATATAATGAAATTAAAAGGTTATCAGTAGAATTTTCCTGATTTCCCCCTCCAGCAGAAAGTGTGGCCACATGAGGATAAAACTGAAATTCCTTGCTTTGCCTTTTGATGAGATGTAAACAATATCTTGTATTTGGTGTCAAATCATATAAAATGAAACAATTCATTGAACCAAATCAAAATGCATTATGTTATGGATCCGTCTGATCCTAATTGGTACCTGCCTAATGAGGAGGCACCAAAGTACCTCTCGAGAGTTGTGTGGGTGTGTCATGACCTCCTTTCTCATGCTTTTCCTGGCTGGCCTACATTTCTCAAGCATACTGCAGTTTCTCCTTTGGCTAAGAACAGTAGCAGGTCACACACATACCGAGTGGCCCAGAGAGAACAAGTTTCAATGGAAAGAACAGCGCTGCTAACTGTTGACCAGCAGAGAGCAGTGTGTGTTGAAAGGCAACAGCTCTGCTCTTAAAGTAGAATTTTAAACTGTCTCCTTCAGACCTTAAACTCTAGTTTCTGATTCTGGAAAACTTCTGTGTAAATGCTAAAATTGCATGAAAGACCAGTTGTGAGGCTGTTGCTGTTCTATGTTTAATTAAAATAGTGACCAGTTTGGTGAATTACCATGTTCCCTCTTGCATGGAAACTGTAACACTGATCTTACTTGCTATTTTTTAACCTGCTGGAAATTCTGGCCCTACAGTTTAAGAAGGATATAAAGTTCCTTGAATGCATATAGAGGAGGGCAACAAAGCTGGTGGAAGGGCTGGAAGGCGTGTCCTGTGAGGAGCGGCTAAGGACTTTGGGCTTGTCTAGTTGGAGAAAAGGAAGTTGAGGCGTGACCTCATTGCTCTCTACAGCTTCTGGGGGAGGGGAAGCGAAGAGGGAGATGCTGAGCTCCTCTCTCTGGTATCCAGTGGCAGGATGCACGGCAATGGTTCAAACCTGTGCTAGGGGAGGTTTAGACTGGACATTTGGAAACATTTCTTTACTGAGAGGGTGATCAAACACTGCAACAAGCTTCCTAGAGAGGTCATAGATGTTCCAAGCCTGTCAATGTTTAAGAGGCATTTGGACAATGCCCTTAATAATATGCTTTATCTTCCTCAGCCCTGAGCTGGTCAGGCAGTTGGACTAGATGATCATTGTAGGTCACTTCCAACTGAAACAATAGTCTATTCTATAATCTTCAATATTTACATTCTCATTCTGAACCATCAGACCGTGAACAAACAACTGAGGGTGAGGAAGTATTTATATCTTTTTTTTTTTATGATTCTTTAAAGGTTTTAC
The DNA here is from genome assembly GCA_013398225.1 of Steatornis caripensis. Taxonomy (NCBI): domain Eukaryota; kingdom Metazoa; phylum Chordata; class Aves; order Caprimulgiformes; family Steatornithidae; genus Steatornis; species Steatornis caripensis. The sequence continues at coordinate 175,858 of VZSC01001953.1, forward strand.
ACATTTAGTAATCAAATTTATTACTTCAGAGATTTAAAAAATGCTTCACCTGCTCTTCCCTGCCCCTCTGCCCCACCTGTGAAGGTATTCTTTACCCCCACAATATAATAACATCAGAGGTAACAATTGAAAGGCTGACAGGGTTCTGTCAGGCTTGATGTGTGCCTAAATGGACACCTCCATCTGGAAAAGAGGAGCTATTCAGCTAGATTTGACTTGCTTATAGTCTTGCTTACTCCAATTTACCAATATTGGCTTGCAGTGTGGGTAACGGGTAATTGTTCAACTGAATTCTGACCATAGTGGCAATGTTTGTTACCATACTGATGGAGTGTTTGAGAACAGCTTGAAAAATAGCATTGTAAGGTAAATTGATGTTTTGGAAGCTCATGACTAGGAGAAGTTATGATTTTCAAAGTTTTAAATCTCTCTCTTTTTTTTTTTCCTCATTCTAATTTGTCTCCACAAATTGAAGGAACACAGTGAAGATAATCACAATATATCTTATCAGACAAAGGAGGGAAAAGAAGCATGTGCCAGATGATTCAATGAGCAAGGAGATATAGTGGCCAGATGGGAACGTTGAAGTAATGAATGACTTCGGAGTAGCAGGAGCGAAGCAGATATACGTATAGATGTTTATTGGTTGTAAATAGATTGAAGTGTTGCAGGCTGAAATTATGCATTTCAGTCATTTTATTGAGCAGCTGAAGGTAATATCCTGAAAAAGATTACAAACATCACATGTGGAGTTTCTTCAAACTTTATGCGAGTACTGCAAAACTACCACAAAATTTTACCACCTAAATCACAAAATACGCCCAGCTATTCTTTGCCAACATGACTAATAGGGGAAAAAACACAGGTGTTGTAGTTACAGAAGTTAAAATAAACACCCCTTCCCTAGAGTAGTGGACAAGAAGAGATACACAAAACAGAACTTCAATGTTACTGTATCAGTGACAATGCTGTGTTTTTCTTTGCATTAACATCTGATTCTCCATATAGTTTGTTATTTGAGCACTGGGAATGGGAAATAAAGCAAATAACAATAACCTTCATTATAAGTAAATATTAGAGCTAGGAAAACATTTTGGAAAGAAAGTCTCTGTCAACATTTGTTTGAATTTCTAAGTAGTTTTGCCTTGATTGTACTTGCACTCCTCACTTGCAGAAGGATCAAGTTTTAATGGAGAGCATATCCTCAGAGGTGAATTAAAAGGTTGTTTGAACAAGTGTCTGATTTTGGCATAGAAGTGCTGTCTTCATGGTAAAGATGGTATAGTGCAATCTCTTCACTTGTTCAAACATAAACAATCGTGAACGCTGTTCATTTTGGAATTAGATGTAGCTGAGTTGGACTCAAAGTAGAGTGCATACAACTTTTAGGTGGTTTGAAATCTAGATGCCATACAAAAAAATTCTTAATGGATTAAATTTGAACATGTGGAATTTTTTAACTTGGGTAAATTTCTGGGGAATTGTGGTTTAACACAAGCTGGCAACTCAGCACCACACAGCGACTTGTTCACTCCCCCCATGGAAGGGAGGAGGAGAGAATCAGAAGGGTAAAAGTGAGAAAACTCATGGGTTGAGATAAAGACATTTTAATAGGTAAAGTAAAAGCTACATCTGCAAGGAAAGCTAAACAAGGAATTCATTCACTACTTCCTATTGGGAGGCAAGTGTCTGGCCTCCTCCAGGAAAGCAGGGCTTCATCACACATAACGGTTACTTCGGAAGACAAACACCATCACTCTTAATATATCACCTTCCTTCTTCTTCCCCCAGCTTTACATACCGAGAATGACATCATATGGCATGAAATATCCCTTTGGTCAGTTGGAGTCAGCTGTCCTGGCTGTGACCCCTCCCAACTTTTTGTGCACCCCCAGTCTCCTCGCTGGTGGGGTGGGGTGAGAAGCAGAAAATGCCTTGACTCTGTGTAAGCACTGCTCTGCAGTAACTGAAAAATATCTGTGTTATCAATGTTTCCAACACAAATCCAAAACATAAACCATACTAGCAACTATGAAGAAAATAAACTCTATCCCAGCACAGGGATCCAATGTTCTTGAATCCTGGATTTTATGCAACACAACTGAAATTCTCCCAAGATTTTAGAAGTAGAAAGAAAAAAAATCTTTAATATTACTCTTAAACAATACATACTAGTTAAGTTCATAATAATCAGTAAGATGTGATTTATCTGAAAAGCAAATTTTATTTTTAGCTCACCTTACAAATTAAAGATGTTGAGTCAAAACTGAAGCACTCTGTGATACAAAAGAAACATTACATAAAAAAGTCAGATAAACATGGGGAGTTATGTAAAAACCGATGGGGCACCTACTACCTCTCTGGGCAACCTGTTCCAGTGTTTAACCACTCTTACAGTAAAAAATTTTTCCTTATATCTATTCTAAATCTACTTTCTTTTAGTATAAAATCATTAGTCCTTGTCCTATTGCTACAGGCCCTACTAAAAAATTCGGTCCCTATCTTTCTTATAAGCTTCCTTTAAGTATTAAAAGGTTGCAATAAGTTCTCCCCAGACCCTTCTTTTCTCCAGGCTGAACAACACCAACTCTCTCAGCCTGTCCTCATAGGAGAGGTGTTCCAGCCCTCTGATCATTTCTGTGGCCCTCCTCTGGACCCGCTCCAACAGGTCCATATATTTCCTGTACTGAGGACTCCAGAGGAGAACCTGGTACTCCAGGTAGGGTCTCACCAGAGCCGAGTAGAGAAGCAGAATCACCTCCCTCAAACTGCTGACCACACTGCTTTGGATGCTGCCCAGGATACGGTTGGCTTTCTGGGCTGCAAGCGCACATTGCCGGCTCATGTCTAGTTTTTTCATCCACCAGTACCTTCAAGTCCTTCTTCACAGGGCTGCTCTCAATTCCTTCATTCTCCAGCCTGTATTGATACTGGGGTTGTCCTAACCCATATGTGCAGGACCTTGCACTTGGCCTTGTTGAACCTGAGGAGGTCCACATGGGCCCAATTCTCAAGCTTGTCCAGGTCCTTCTGAATGGGACCTCATCCCTCAGGCATGTCAGCTGCACCACTCATCTTGGTGTCAACTGCAAATTTGTTGAGGGTGCAGTTGATACTCTGTCTGTGTCATTGATGAAGATATTAAACAATACTGGTCCCAGTACAACCCTTCTGTGTATTCCCCCAGCATCCAATCAAAAGCACACATTTGCTGCACAGGAATGCAATGAAGATTAACATACAAATTTCTCATCCAATTTTTTTTTTAGAGAACATCAGATTGATGAATCATAAGGATTAAATTTGCTTCATCTGAAGTAAACCACATTTCTAAGAATTATTAAATAAAATTATTTGTCTACAACTGTAACTAGGTCTAATTTGGTCCCCTAATACAACCGGACACTTTCAATTGGATGTCCTGAGTAGATTTCTGCATGAGTAAAGAGCATGACTTAAAGTCCTTTGTCTAAATCTATAACAGGATATCTGAATTCCTCTGCCACCACACTGGAGGATGTTGCTGGTGGGAAGAAAAAATTAAAACAAAGGAAGCAAAACTACTCTTTCAGATGTACTTTGTGAGCCTATCAAGTCTCCAAGCATTCCTGTGTAGATTGTTTTCACATGTTTGAATATCACCCTTTTGCTGGAATTGTTTGCATAATTGAATTCAAGTACATTTTTACCGGAGTTTGATTCTTTGTGTACTAGGTTTCTCTTCTTTCCCCTAATTTGCTCCCTCACAAGAATCAAGCAGGAAAATACCGTTTGAGAAGAATACTGTGGTGTTACTTTCCTGCTGTCTAGATCATACTTCTTTGATGAGATAAAAAAAGACTTGGGAGCAATATATGCATTATTGAATTAAAAAAACAGCATAAGATGCCCACACTGCGTTAGTACAAGCTACTGATATTTTCAGCCATTGATCTGACCAAAAAAGTGTTCTTCCTGGTTTAGATCAAGATTCACTAATCATAAACAGATAGAATGCAGGTATTTTAGAGAAAATATCAATAAGCATGATATATTACAAAGATTTCTAGCTGGATCCTGATTCTTTGTTTAGTTTTTTTTCTTTCTCATGTTGTGGTATTAATGCCAATATTTCAGCACTTACAAGTCCCTTTTGTTGAATGTAATTGTCCCAATAATTGTGATTCTATGTTAGAAGAATTTTGTTGCTTTGCAATCACTGTTTTTCTAACATTAATATATTTTTAACAATGCTAAAATTATTTCTTGTCACATTTCAGATTTTCTGAGTTATAAATATGGGTAAACTCATATAGTTGTTATTTGTAAATAAACCAGAATGAGTCAGTAAAAATACTTGTAATTGTCAGCTGCATTGATTTCCTAGGAATGTAAGAGCTTGCCCTTATCTAAAGGAAAAAAAACCCACCTCAGTCACTACATTTTTAGTAATTTAGGAGGGGACGTAGCTAAAATTTAAGAGATTTTTCTTCCCTGAAACATTAGAGAGCCAAAAGTGTGAAATACTGGTATATAAAGACAATAACAAATTAATGATGCTGTGGTTAATTTAAATGTATATATGAGAACAAGACAGTGAAAGAAAATCACTGAAATACTAGGGAAAATAAATTAAAGGACAAAAATAAGGAAAAACAATGTATATGATGGATAAGAGACAAGCTTTTTGGGAAGCCTAGAAACTTGCATTTTGGCCAATCTGAAATGAGATTTGAAAAGACCTGAGACTAGTAAACTTGGGCAATAAAATAAATTAATTAGATTAGAGATTAAAGGGTGATCATACAAAGAGACTAATGAGGACTGGAATTTGTAACTAGGCCAGATATTCACATTGGGACATTTAGGCTATGGACAAGTTTTGAAGCTCAGAACTGCTGCAAAGAGTTGGGGATAGGTATAGGGGCTAATCTCTCACCTGAGACAGCTCGGATTCCAAATTCACTTGGTAAAACAGAATTTGTAGATTATCTTGGGACACACAAAGTATTGCAGATCTCCGCTTGATCTGGATAGAGAATAGCATCATTAACCATACCAAAAGTAATTTTTGCAATGTATTAAGTATAATACTCTCCAAAATTTAATCAGAAATATCTTTGGTTGAAGGTAACATCTTTCATAGAATTAATTCATATGTTTGCTATTTTTTGAAATGGATATTATTTATTTTAATATGATCTTGAGAAACTGAAACATATGAGCAAACTAAAATTTTCTCTTTAGGGGTAGAAGATGTATCTCGATCAGAACAAAACAACTAGGAAAGCCCATTGTACCTCTGCATTCACTAAAATTATTTTAATTTTGTCTGGAGCTCTTTAACATCAAGCACTAACCAACAGAAATAAAAATATGAGAATAATAAATACATCTAAATGAGAAGAAACTTAATGGAAATTGAAAGAATATGTTTCAAAGACATGCAAGAGGGCTAAGAGTGAAAATGGTTGATTAAAAGGGAAGTTTTTTGACTCATCACTTTGAAGTGAAGCAATATAGATGTTCAGCTGACCAGGCTGATGTTCTGATATTGACATGATTTTAATAATGAACTTATAGCAACAATTTTCTATTCCAGTATGGTCAGGATTTTACTTCTTTCTATTGATAAATAAAATACCACAACAAAATGGGATACATATCTGAGTGCCTTCCATTCCAGATTTTTGTAATCATTATTTCTCTCTTGTCTAACTGGGAGCCATTTGTTACAAGTAAATTAGGTCAGAAAAAGAAATATAAAGTGGAATTAAAATAGATGGCTGGAGGTGAATGTATTAAAAGAGAATGAATGATGAAAAGACAGATTAAAAGGAAAGCATTCATAGCTACCATAAGAATCCAAGCAAACCCTACCGAGGCAGATCTCTTGAAGGAAAGGGAAAGGAGATATTTATATGAAGATTCAAATTGCCTGTGAGTAAAAGAGTTTTGTGCCTTGGAATTAATGATGAAAGGAGGGCAAGGAAATCTATTTGGTATGCAAAAACAGTTCAAACATTCTTCTACATTAATCTTCTGTGTCAGGTAGTTTCCTGATACCACATCTTCAGAGCAATACTCTGCAGCATGAAGATATATACTCAGGAAGAAAATTACAACACAAAAAGGAAAAAATCAGAAGGAGAAGAAGCTTTAAAAAATCAAACCCCCAAATCCCCATGTGATAAAAGTATATAAGGCAGTAAATAATGAAAGGGAAAATCAGATCCCTCTTAGACTGACTTTGAAAATTATTTTCTCTTAATATAAGCAAAACATTCTGCAAAGCCTGAAGGAAGATTAAAAAAATAGGTATGTGATCAATATTTAATTTCATAGAAGGACGTACATAGGCATGGGAAGTCTCTTCTTTAAGATAATTTGAAAGCAGAAAAAAAAACCCTATCATTGAAAAATATATATACATTTTCTTTGTGCTTCACAGAAAAAAGGGAATTCTATTGTGCAGTTCTGTTTCTATGCAACTAAAACACTTTTCAGTGATTTTGATTAACAACATCGAAGTAAAACTCAGACCATTACACCTGGTCTCCAAGGACAGTCTGGTATGGTTGCATACATTTATGACAGTATTTCTCATCTATGTATGGATCAGGTGAAATTTCTTCCATTTAAGTAGAGTGCTTGTTCAGAAAATGATTTCCTTTCTAATTTTATGGCAAGATATGCAAATATTTTCCTTTAATTTCATCAAAATCTCAAATTTAAATAACAGTCAGTATACTATACAGGGAAATAAAGTTACAGTTAAATTGCTCTACAGAATTTTCTACTATTATATAAGAAAAATGTTTTAAAATGGACCTGGGCAATATATATTTTAAGTCATTTCATGTAAGAATGCAGCTATAGGAGAGCAGCTGAAAATATTTTGAACTCGGGTCCATTTATTCAATATTTTTTTGCTGAGACAAAAATGTATATGTGTACTTGAAACACTGGAGTGAAATTTTAAAAAGTTTAAGAAATAAGGAAGTAGTATCCCAGAAACACTGCTGCAGGATGCCGCAATGTAATTACTGTACTGCCTTTTTCCCTTCTTCCACAACCTAAAAGCTGAGACATTGCCTAGGATGTAGAGGACACATATTCAGCCTCCTTACTTTACCTGAATGCCTTGTTGTCCTTCCTCTCACAGAAATGCTCTAAATGTGAGTGTGGGTTATGGATTAAGACAGATAGAAATATCTATAAACTGGGTCCTTGTAGTGAAAGAATCGGTAATAAAAATATTTATTAGCATGCAAGTCATAACCAAAAGCTATAATTACTTTTAACACCATGAGTGAGATTGTACTATGAATACAAAAGGCAAACAAGCAAAATGTAGTGCTCCTTCTTCTAGCTCCACTGGAAAAAGAAGATGATGTTGAAGTTTTGCACCCCAATGCTTTAACTCAAATCCAAAGAATACCTCAGCAGCTAGTGGAAGTCATAGCTGTTTGAAAGGTGCTGAGCTGCCATGTGATTCTTGAGACAGGTTAAGCCTTGTTCAGCTAAGTGATAGTATATATAATGATAAAACTTTGCATCTACTACTCTCCATCTGGCAACTTCTGCTTGAGTCTTGCAGGACTGGGCATCTCCTTACACAGCAAAAATGCATAAAATTAATACACTACATACTTTCCCATCCATTCCTTCTGAGTTGGAAGAAAATCTTTTATGGTTCTCAGCATTTTGCAGGACTTGGCGTTGAATGCAGATTGTGGCCCTTTGGTGTTTTACTGAAATGGTGTAGAGCGTGAGTTTGATAAATACGCTGAACTGGACTGTACACCTACTGAAGCATATTTTGAATACTCTTCCCCAAAATGTCATATATAAATAAAACTGCTTTAAAATATTGCAGACATCTGGTTTTGTAAAAGATCTTTGTGCCTTTCTGGTTTCTTGTATGTTAAAAAGTCAATTGTTGCAAACTATCTCTGTAATTTCTGGATCATTACCCATTTTTCATTAAGCAGAAAGATTCTTGTTCAGAGATTGCTTAGTGTATGATCTGGTTACTCTACATTTGTTATGCTTTCATGAGATTTGAAGTATCTCTTACCATACCATTAATTATTATTACTATGTCATATGTTGTTTATTCTATTATCTGCAGAAGATGCTCCCATTTTGGTGTGCAAATGGGATTGAGTTGTTCTCTAGAATAAGAGCAGCTTTGGTATCTGGTAATTATATTAATGAGTCTGTATCAGGAATTTACTGAAGAGGCCACTGAATCTGTGTATAGAGTTTACCAGTTAAGGAAATTCTTAAAATATAGTGGTGATATCAGACTTCATGCAGAATAAATACTTTCTCAGAGATCAGGATGGTTTTGAACTTCACAGAAAAGTTTAGTGGTACAGCATAGTTTTCTCACAGTGCTGAGATTTTTTCCCTTGGTCAGTGCAATATGATTGTTTTGCAGGTGAAGTATAATGGTATGCTTAAAAATATAGCTGTTCTTTTGAAAAGGATACCAATGCCTGTTTTTTCCACTGAAAAACTGAGGTAATGTCATAAATATGTTTGTGAATTAGAAGAAGTTTATTCTCCTGGACATGTAACCCTCAGTTACAGCTATTCTCGAATGAAATAAACTTACTGACAAGTATAGATAGTAAATCAAAGAAGCTTCTACTGCAGATGGCATTATTTTTGGAGTTCACTTTCAAAGTAGTTGGCAGTTTTTGTGTAAATACAAATAGTGATTACTGCATTTAATAAATACAATGTACACATAATAAACAATGTCAATGAACATTTTTGACTGCATAAATATCAGGTAATTAAAGTTAAATCTCATTTCTAAATGCTTGTTTTGTTTCCATGTTTAGTGCTGAAAACTGAATTATAATGTCTTCTAAAATGGACAGTCAACTCCAAGATATCTAGAAGCTGTTTCCTCTCCTAAAAGTTATTTGGTATGCAGAGTGCTTCTACTTTCTCCATTTCTGTTAGCTGCAGCACTTTATAGTAGAGTTTAATTCTCAATTTTGGAACTCCCTTCAGTCATCGACATACTTCTGATACCTGCCCAATGTTAATGAATATGAATGAAATTAAATGCAACCCCTCATAACTTAGAACAATTATTGTAGAGTCTGATAGAAATGGGCAGGTTTACATAAAACACTATAAAGTATATTTTTTAAGAACCCTCCCTGTAACTCTTTGAAGAACAGATGTCAAAATATGCTGCAGTAATTTCCCTGAGAAAGGAAATTGTATTAAATTAGAAGCATAAAAATCACACAAGAGGCAAATACTTAAATTCTCAAATTAAATTTTATACAGTCCTGTGCATATGAATAGAGCTGCCTGAATTATTCATTGAGCATAACTCATTGGCCAAATTTAAGTCTTTTATGTTGAGGCATATAATGATTTTGATAGCTTTATTTTTTTATTATTTATAGCACTTCAGTGAAGCCTATGCGGGAACAAATGTACAGTGCATCTGGTTTCAAAAAATACTTGGCCAAAATGATGGTTAAGAAATCTGATGTGTTTCAGAGGTCCATTATTAACCCTATTTCTCAGAAACAATAAAAAAAAAATTTCTTCATGTGTGTCATAAACAGTAATGGGAAAATTTTTATCATCTTACATCTGGTCTTGGATTAAAACACAGTTGTACGAAGAGAAAGATTTCAGGGTAAGCCGAAATGCAGAGCAAATATGGACAATATGAATGGTTATGAAAAGAATAAAGCGATTGTGGATTCTCAACAGTTGCTAATTGGTGGCTACTTTTAGAATTTTCTTATTCTATGTAAGAGAATTACTGTAGAACAATAAAGTGGAGTCTAATAGCAAGCAGGAGTGCACAAGGCCAATGTGAATGTAAACTGAAAATCTTTATTAAATACCATCAACACTGTAAACCTATATGAGAATCCACATAGAATTAGTTTGCATTAAAGTTTTAGCTTGCCCTGGTGAAGGCAGACAGATAGTACAAACACATCCCTTCTGATGATGATGCTGACACTACTTGTTTGTTTTAGCAATATTGCCTGGTTCTTTTCTAGGCAGAGTATGTATATAGATATGTACCGGTAAGTACAAATAATAATGAAGTAAAATAATGAAAAGAAGCATCTCATTGCAGGTGTCTTCAAATGTGCTATATAAAAACAAAACTGTTAAATTGTTTTCTTGGTTTGGTTACTTCATTTGGGTTAATGACCTTGTGTAGTGAGATTTCACAATAATTTGCTTAGTTTCCCAAATTACAGTCTCTAACATTCAAAGCCAATGTCTCAACTGAAGGAAAAACAAAGGATCCAAAGAGTTCAGAAACAAAATAGTGAGAAACTAAACCATGCCAACTCTGAAAATTCTGGTATCAGTATGCACTATTACCAAACACAATATGTGTAGATTAACGAAGTCTGTGTGTTGTGGTGTAGGCCCCGCTTCCCCCCTACTAACAAGCCGCATTGCAATGTCAGATCACCATATAAGAACAAAGAGCTGGGATAATTGGGCACTCTAGGACCCTGCCTGTTGGTACAATGAGCCAAGATATGAAGTAATATGGTACCTCTTTGTCCCGGGATGAGCACAGCGAGTTGGGACAATTAGGCACTCCCTAACTGCACCTGGAACTCCTGATGCAATCACAGTGAGTTGGAGTTATTAGGCGCTCCCTGACCATCTCCGGAACTCCTGTTACGCAGGAAATGTACCTAAATCTTCTCATGCATGGGTGACAGCCTGTATCTGAGAGACTCCAAGACTAATTATCTGATAAGTACTGTGGCCACAAAATGATGACATTGACCAAAGTCAACCACTTTGCGATTCTATAAATAATGGCTCTAAAGCAAGACCCTTTGAGCTCTCCGGGATCACAGCAGGCTGTGACCTGGGCTCAGCAGGCTGGGAGGCCTCTCAGAGCAGTTTTCGCGAGGTTCCATGAGGTATTTGGATCCTTCACTGACACACGCTAGCGAAGGAAAAAGTAAGACACTGTGTTTAGATTTTTGCGAAGGATTTTCACAGGTTGAAAGAGTATGTAGCTCACTATTTCTTCACTCTGTGATTTTCGAAGGATACTGCGTACCGAATTTAACATCTTAAACAAAGGTTAACCTCTATATCTGTGTGTGTGTGCGTGTGTATACACGTGTGTACACATGTGTTTTAAGTTAGGAAACTTCAAATCGTTAATTAAGTTGTCATAGCTGCTGATTATTGAATAAGTATTGCTAATCACATAATTTAGTTTATTATTTACTTTAGTAGTGTTAAGATACCATTTATTGCTACTGTGAATTGTTATAAGACCCATACTTACATGTTAAATCACTTTCACTGAAATCCCAACACTACACTCCTTTAGTTATAAACCGTTGACCAAGTCTGGGAGTAGGAGTGGATTCAGCCGCACCTAGACTCCTCTGAGAAGGAGTTTAGAAAGCAAGGGGGTCCACTCTGAACCTCGTGACTCAACGGGAGGGCAGTCCTTATATCCTTTTCCCTAAACCCTGTATACATCACTCCAACTCAACCCTGACTCACTTTCCCCTATCCGACCACTGTAAAATCACTTCTCTCTGCGCTCCCCCCCCCTCCATTCACTGTGACAGTTGCACCTAAGCACCACTCTGACCCAATTCCCTTTCACAATCCCTTCACACAGTAAGCAACAGAGTGAATCTTGCCATCAAATTCTGCAAAGTCGCGCTTTTTACAAACTCATATTAAAAATCACCTTTCCCTCATATCTTTGGTGGTGATTCTTTGAGCGACCATTAAACCTTAACCACTCTCCTCCGCTACACTGTGAAACTGTCCCAGTGTACATACTGTAATGTATCAAAATAAAATGTAGATAGAAGACTTTTAATTACACTTGTATCATTTCATTGTAATGGCATTAAGTGCATTGCAGGGTTTAATGCTTAAATATCAAAGTGTCACCCATTCAACAGTTAATGTCGACACATATTTTGTGGTCACCAAGATTTGAAACACTGAGTTTGTGTTGGACAGACATTAAAGTCAGTTTTCATAGCAGAAGTGGAAGTCACATTTAAATAAGAAGTTGGGATGGTTGTCATGATGCAAACATCATCAGGACAGAGATGAAAAAAATCCACTCAATGTCAGTGTAACTAATCACAGTTCAATGTGGTTGGAATCAGGATTTTAATCACAGCTGGCTGACATGATAGCCACGCAACTAGCTTTGGTCCCTGCTGGACAGTCAGTATTACAGCAGCTGTGCTGATTACTTGAGGACATTGACTTTCTGATATGGACAGAAATCCTTCAATAGGAACGGGAATTGAAGATGAACAGTTACTGCGGTGTTCTCAGGTAGCTGTTAAGTACAACTCTGGATTAGACCTGATAGATCTAATGAGCCTTTAATGTAATGACATGCAAACCGACAAGCACTGAAAGAGAACAAGCACTTTGTGTGTCCCTTCAGTGAGTACGTAACATCGGCTTGTCCTAAACAAAGTATTCCTAGAGCTCAAGTATTTGGTTAGACTGGTTAACCCTGTAAGTACTACTGAATTTCAACCTTTTTTCTCTTAGACATGAGGAAAGAGCATGTTTTTATATGAGACCGTTAAGTATAAATCTTGTTCATCTTTAGCGAGATTCCGTGGGTTCATCCCACCAGTATGAGTAGACAAGAGGATAAATGGACCAGTATAAGTGAACAAGTGTGCACTTCAGTGCTTTTTTTTCCCCCTATTGCTGTTATAGTCAGAGATCTTTCTTTGAGTGTCACGGTTTAAAGCTGGGCTGGCTGTTAAGCGAACGACAGACGCTCTTTGTTAACCCCCTCCCTCCCCAAAGTGGGGGGGGGGAAGAGAAAAGGGAAAGAGACTTATGGGTTAGAAAAGTTAAAACAGCTTTAATCTAACTACAATAATAATGAAGAATAATAATAATGAAATATATACAAATATACAAATATGTACAAAACCGATATCGAGCTCCCCCCCACCTGATGACGAATACGTCACCCGGACGCTGCGGGGCACGCCCCAGGAAAGTCCCGGACTGTACTCAGCAGCAGC